>APFE030380265.1:248931-321866 GCA_000404065.3 Pinus taeda
GCTAAGGGTCCATAGGGACCTCACCTAGCCTCCCCAACCTGTTCCACACTTTCCTTCCTTCTCCATCCCATCTGCACAACCAAACCCCAATTATCACACAATCATAATCATTCCACCCACTTAAAAGAAAAATACAAAAACATGTCTTTTCTGATGTAAGCAGTTTAGATCCATGCATTTTCACTTATTAGAGATAGTAGCAGCATTGGTAGAAGTTTCCTTCACGTCATTTGCATTATAGAGGCTAGACTAGTCAAAGTAGGTTTTCCTAGGCTTACATGCTTTGATTTGCTTTCAGTTCATTTTTGTCAAGTAGATTAGTCTCCTTTGAGCTAGCTTTCGTCCATAATTAATAAAGCTTCTTCTGTGAGCCTATAGAAGTTGGCTTGAGCCCTAGCGGACTTGTGCCAGCTGACCAAGTGACAGCTGCGACAAGAGCTAGTACTTGTGCATATAGCACGCCGCTTCCAAGTTTGTACGAACTACCGGGTTGATAAAATTAAGAGACAAGAAGCCCCAGGAGTTGTAGCATTATTGCTAAAATACTGGAGCTCACCAGTAACCTGGAGGAACCCATCAGTTCACCTGACACACAACTACTAGTAAACCTCTAAGGGGATACGCTATGTCCTCCTTCCCCTAGCCTGGGGCACAATAGGGGGGATTTGAACTTGGCTCTTTCAAGTTTCAACGATTTCACATTTATCAGTTAACTAATTGTGCTGCCCCCTATGATAATAAATCCAAAAAATTAATATTATAAATCATGGCATTAATATTTAAAACCATTGGGATTAATATTATAAACCGAAGGGATCAATAAAACCCACGTAATAATAATATTATAAAACTAAGCGATTATTAATAGTATAACCCAAGGGATTAATAAACCAAAAGGACCATTATTATAAACCCTTAGGATTAATATTATAAACTTAAGGGAGTAATAAATCGAAGGCATTATTAAACCCAAGGGACTATAAACCCATTACTATAAATACTAATATTTGATCCGTAATATGTCATGGATATTCCACTGAACAATTCGTCACAATAGATCTGATAATATTATATTAGGAATATGAGATTCTACACTATTACAATTTTATTTAGTTTATATATATGTAAAATTAACTATAATTAGTGCATGCATGTAAAAATAAATCAAGGAGAAAAGTAGAGAATGAAAAATAATCACACACACACATAATACACAAAATATGCTCTCTAGGAAACCCTTTCGAGAGAAAACCAAACTGGAAGGTGAGGCCGCTTCGCTCTCTTCCTTTGTTTGGAAATATGGCTGCAGATACAAAGAAGTAATGCTTGTGGCCTGTGGGCTTCTATAGTGCACATATCCTCTCTGTGTACTCTACCTCCTATGTATCTTGGTTATTTTTGCTCAACTATGGAACAAAATTCTCTCAAAAGAATGGGACTCCTCTTCCTCCTAGTGGCTTGGTTATAGTACAACCTGATATCGTACTAGTGGTTAAGTTTGACTACATCAACTCCTAACTAGAGTTATAAAATAGTCTCTTCTAGAGTCTTTTACATCACAAACATGTGGCTAGACCCTTTTCCATGAATAATGGGGGCTGATGTGGCATCCTCCTGAACTATAGGTGTAAAACAGGAAGGTCAACTTCTACGTGACATAACATTTTTATATAGACTCCGATTGATTTGATTCTTGCGCAGTTGGAAAGCTTTATGCATTTATAATAGCTTGAGAAGGTGGTGTGTTTAAGAAGAAAAATTTTACCCCAAAAAAAATTTGTTTGATTACTCAAAACACTCCCACAATATTTCAAACCTCATTTTTCCAAACTGGGTCTCAGCGGTAAAAACAATCCTGTGAGCTGATTCCTCCACGTTTTCCACCCCAAATGCATCGAGATGAATGAAAAAAATATAATGATCCAATTAGGATCACACTTTCCCATTTTGGGAGGACTTTAGTTCCCAAAATCTTTTACTGAATGAGGTGAGGACATTTTTCCTCCACCTTCTCTCTTGTGTACCATTCAATTTTGTGTGGAAGTTTTCCCTTCAACCCAACCTGCCAAAGGTCTTATCTTGTAGTTCTAGACCTCTTCTACAAAATTGTACCTTATGTGAAATCTGCCTCAGTGTCTGGTACCAAATCCTGTGTAGAAGGTAGGACTCATTCCTCTTCCTGGTCTAGCATGGAAGGCTCATAGAGTTTCAAATTATCTACAATCACAACTAAGTAAATATGTATATATGGTTGTAAACTAATTTGATAGTCATTGTCACCCACCTATTCCAGTATCTCAAAGGGACCATACCTTAGACCCTTTATTTTCTTACTAGGCCCCCACAATCTCTCTTTGTTCAATTGTAGCCATACTCTGTCTCCCAACTTGAATTATTTATTTGTTCTGTGTTGATCATGCGGCCTTATACTTCACCTGTAACTTCTACAGTGTTTCCCGTACCCGTAGATGGATTTTCCTAATCTTCTCTATAAAATTTTCAGCCCTCAAAGTTTCTCCTGTAAGGTATTCCTTCACTCCTTGCTACCAATATGAAATATCCAAAGGTGAACTTGGAAAATATCTAAAAAAAGTTTCAAATGGGGACTTTCTTGTAGAAGTATGGACTGTTCTATTATAAGAATGTTGTATATATACCAAATTTTCATCCCAGGTCTTTGGATGCTTCTAATTGTAACTGCTCAGAAGATGCACCAAAGTCCTGTTGACTACTTCTATTTTCCCATCTTTCTGTGGATGGAATACTAAATATCTCTTCAACTTCATGTCCATATTCTCCCACAATGTAGTCCAGAATGCATTAAAAAATCTTGTATCCTTGTTTGAAATTATGCTCCTTGGTATTCCGAAGTGTACCCAAAATTGTCTAATGAACAAGTTTGTTGCTTCTTATCCACTTATGGTCTTTTTACAGGGAATCAGAACACACATCTTGCTGAACATATCAACTAACATGAATAGGTAATCATGTCCCTTCCTGTTTTCGATAAACCTCCCACAAAGTCAATGGAAATGATTTCCCA
The DNA here is from genome assembly GCA_000404065.3 of Pinus taeda. Classification (NCBI taxonomy): domain Eukaryota; kingdom Viridiplantae; phylum Streptophyta; class Pinopsida; order Pinales; family Pinaceae; genus Pinus; species Pinus taeda. Next base: position 251,975 of record APFE030380265.1, read on the forward strand.
AGGATGAGTAAGTATAAGTAAGGGATAATAAAAACCTTGTTTCTTGTTGCTAGGCTTGTTGGTACAATAAATCGTGCATCCTACTATGAACCTAGCTACTTGTTCTTACATCTTGGGTCAATACACATGCCCTTGTAAGTTAGCCATGATCTTCCCTACACCAAAGTGCCCGACAACCTTGGAGGTGTGAGCCTCTCTAACCAGCTGCAAATGCTCACCTTTAGGAAGACATAACTTATCCAACCTAAAGAGTAACCCATCCTAGAGATGGTAGTCAACGGTGTTTACGCCATCGTGCACATGACTCTGAATCTACAAATATTGATACACCTCCTTGAAGTCCTCATCTTCTGCATATGCCTCTATATATGCATCATGGGTGAATGGATCCGTATGCATAAGAGTCCCCAAAGCTATAATCTTTGATGTGGGTGGCCTTGAAATCATATCGGCCAACTTATTTTTGTTTTCCTTCTTATACTTGGTCACCAAATGAAACTGTTGTAAAAGCCCCATCCACTTGTAATGCCTAGTCTATTGTAGCTTATTCTGGGCCTACAAGTACTATAACGGTTGGTGATCCGTGTGGATTATTGTCTCCTTTCCCATCAGATAGTGCTTCCACTTCTTCGCAACATGCACCATGGCATAGAGCTCCTTATCGTAGGTAGGGTAGTTAAGAATTACCCCATGAAATAAATTAGAATGGTAGAAAACAAGCCTTCCTCCTTGCATCAAGATAACTCCCATAACATTCCCACTCCCATCTATCTCCACTTCAAAGGGTCATTGTATGTTTGGTAATGCCAGAGCTAGTGCTTCATTGATCTTCTTCTTTAACTCATCAAAATTCTTCTGCTGACCTTTTCCCCACTGGAAACTCTTTCCACTTGTTGTTATGGTGTGGACGGGTGTTGCTACCGCTGAAAATGAGGCTGTGAATTTCATTAGGTATTGTTCTACTCCAATGAAACTCCTAACCTCAGTAACATTACTAGGCATAGACCATTTCATGATGGCCACCATCTTGGAAGGATCTATATTCAATTCTCCTCCACCAATCACATATCCCAAATACACCAAGAACTGCTATGCAAACTCGTTCTTCTTAGGATTTGCTCACAGTTGATGCTTCTTCAATGTTTCCAATACCTTTCATCAAATGTGAAATATGCTCATCCCAAGTACCACTATATACTAGTATATCATCCAAATAGACAATAACAAATGAATCTATAAAAGGGCGCAATACATCATTCATTAATCTCATAAATGTAGCTGGTCATTGCATAGTCCAAGTAGCATAACTAACCACTCATACAAACCTTGCCTAGTTTTGAAGGAGGTCATCCATGTATCTTGTTCTTTGAATCGAACATGGTGATATACAGACTTCAAGTCTAGCTTGGTGAAATATTTTTCTTGCTACAACTGATCTAGTAGATCATCTATCCTAGGTAGATGGTATCAGTTTTTGAGTGTGATTTATTTGCCTTGGAAGTCTCATCCTTCTTTGGCATAATGATGATGGGTGACGCACATGGTGATGTATTCGGTCCAATAACAACTTGTTCTAGTAGTTGTTGCAACTATTTCTTCACGTCACTTTCTTCTATAATATATTGCCTGTATAACCCAACATTTAGCAATGGGGAGTCTGGCAATAGTTGGATATCGTGCTCCACTTCTCTCTTAGGGGTATACCTTTAAGCTCTCATAACATGTCCTTGTATGCGAGTAAAAACTCCTTCAATTGTTGTTTTTGTTTCTTAGTACACCCCTCTAGGGATACCTTTCCTCTTATTGACTCCTCTACAAATTGATTTTCTCTTAAAAATAATAAAACATATGTCTTGCTGGAACTGATCAATTTCTTGGCTTCGTTGGCACTTACGAGTGAAATTTTCGACTTGCCTTTATGCATGTTGACGATGAATGATTTTCCATCCTTGATGAGCAAGTATTGGTTAGCTCTTTGCATGAATATTTCATCATGCATGTACATGTATTGACTCCCAAACACGACTCCACATACATAAAGGGGAACCACATCTAGATCTACTTCATCAATAGAATAAGCATTAATAGAAAATCTAATTTTACATTGTTTTGTTACCTTCAGCTCTGCATCCTTATGTACCCATCCTAGTGGATATGGGTTTGGATTATCATGAACTTCCAACCCGAACTTCTTGACTAGATCTTCTACAATGAGATTTGTCTATAGTCCTGAGTCAAACAGAGCATCAATCTTCGTCTTCTTGACCTGTATCTTTACATGGAAGAGTTTGGTCATTTCTTTCTCTTCCTGTTGTTGAATGTGCTGTTGAAGGATACTCAGATTCACCTCCTTCTCCACTAATGTACAGATGATCTTCTCATCCATGTCTGAGCTTCTTTCAACTTAGTTTCTTGAATCGGTGGCCATGAGATTCTTCTTCTTATTATCTTTCTTCATGTTCTTTGGGTTTAGCTCTAGATGTAACCTCCAAGACTTCTCCTTTGTATGGCCATCAATGTTGCAGTGGTTGCAATGGTTGCTAGGATCTTTACAGAGGTGTGATGTGGTTGTTGTCTCTTTATATTTTCCCCTTTTTTCTTGTTCTTCCCATCCTTAGAAGCATCTTGTTGCTCATTTTTCTTTAATCCACTTAATTGTGCTCTTTTCAGGCATATGTTCTCAAGGTGTTGTGCCTATACACAAGCCTCATCCATCATTTTGGGCTTGAACAACATCACTTGCTGACACAGATGGTGATGTAGACCCCCCAAATACTTGAGGAATACATCTGGGTTCTTTAGAGAGATACCCAAGATTATAGCTATCTTTCTAAATTTTGTGGTTTACTCCTACATTCTTTGACCCGAATTTTGCCTGAAGTAATGCCATTGAATCCACTGGTCTTGCACATACCCAATGGGATAAAACTGTGACTTAACGATGGTTTTAAAATCCTCCCACTTTTTCACTAGAGTTTGTCCCTCCAACCTTAAGGTTTCTGTGTGGGTCTACCACTACGTCAATGTATGGCCCTCAAATTTCAGCCACATGAATGAGATCTTCTGCCCTTCCTCGATATGATGGACACTAAAATAAACTTACAGTTGTTGCCACCAGCGATTCAACATCAGAGTGTCAATATTTCCATGGTATGACTTAATATCGAATTTCTCTTCCACTTTAAACATGGATTGGTTCATAATACTTGAACTAGGTTGATCTTTTACGTGTTCTTTCTTCGACTGGTTATCTGTGTCTTCGTGATCTCCCGATCCCCCTTCATATTTTTCCTATGCATTTGAACCCCTTTCCTCTCCAAATATCCCCAACTTATTGCTTAGGGCCACCATGAGGAGGTTGAAATTGCAGTTTATATGTGCGAATTGTTCTTCGAGCCATGAAAACCTCATCTCTACAGGATCACGAGGTCATTTACAAATTCATTGCTTATGATTAAGGTTTTATGATTTTCAGCCTCGCTCATCTAGAGCGCTGAAATCTTCACAAAATACCAAAAGAAACCTGCTTTGATACCAAATGAGCTGTAAACTATCATGGATATTCCACTAGACAGTTCCTCACAACATATATTATAATACTATATTAGAAATCTGAGATTCTACACTATTACAGTTTTATTTAATTTCTGTATCTACAAAATTAATTGTAATTAGTGCATGCATGTAAAATTAAATCAAGCAGAAAAGTAGAGAATGAAAAAATAAACACACACACACATAATACACAAGATATGCTCTTTGGGAAACCCTTTTGGGAGAAAACCCAGCGGTAAGGTGAGGTCGCTTCGCTCTCTTTCTTTGTCTGGAAACATGGTTGCAGATAGAAAGAAGTAATGTCTATGGCCTGTGGGTTGCTACAGTGCACAAATCCTCTCCATTTTCTCTACCTCCTATCTCTGTTGGCTATCTTTTCTCAACTATGGAACAAAATTCTATCGAAAGAATGGAATGCCTCTTCCTCTTAGCAGCTCGGTTATAACACAGACTGATAACCTACTAGTGGTTAAGTTTGACTACATCAACTCTTTACTAGAGTTACAAAATAAAATCTTCTAAAGTCTTTTACATCACAAACACATGGCTAGCCCATTTTCCATGAATAATGGTGGTTGACATGGCATCCTCCCGAACTATAGGTGTGACAGCAAGAAGCTCAACTTTTAAGTGGCATAAATTTTGCATATGGACTCCAATTGACGTGATTCTTACGTCATTGGAATGATTTTGTGTGTAGAATAGCGTGAAAGTTGCTTCAATTTGGCAGAAAATTTTTACCCCCAAAAAACATCGTTTGATGACTCAAAATGCTCCTGGAAGGTTTTAGACCTCATTTCGCCAAACTGGGTCCCACCAGTAAAAAATGTCTCCTGAGTTGATTCCTCCACTTTTTCCACTCCGAATGCATCGAGATGGATGAAAAAAATATAATGATGCAATTTGGATCAATATTAAAACCATTATAAAAACTATATTACAAAATATATTATATTAATATTGTTAACGCTAGACATCCTAACTACACTATATCAATATTCTTAACCCTTGGGTTTATAATATTGTTAACCATAGAGTTAACAACATTATACTATTATAAACTATACTATATTATAAATCCAAGGAATTAATAAATCTAAGGAATTAATGTTATAAAACCAAAGTATTAAAAGACCCAAGGAATTAACATTATAAACCCAAGGGATCCAATGGATTATTAATATTTTAAGTCGAAGGGATTAATAAATGCAAGATATTAATATTACAAAACCAAGGCACTGATATTAAAAACCCAATTAATTAACGAAAGGGATTAATAAACCTAGAGCATTAATCCTATAAAATTGTTGACGGAGTTGGATGCCACCAACTACTGGGGAGCTCCTTGGTGTGGCATCCCAATTAGAATCTACATTGTTTAGTCTAGGAGTCCTATCCACTATGTGGGTATGATTTCCATTCCATTGATTGAAGTTTTCCTTGGACAAAAGGGAGAGTATCAGTCAAAAGAGAACGAATGAAACTTCAACAAATACAAGCCAATAACAGATGAATATCAAATAGGATAGATCCCATGAATAGAAGAATCATAATTACAATGCATAAACCTCAATGAAAGTAATGTTAACAAGACCTTAATTGAGATTCACACACATATAAAAGTAGCATACCAATCATGAATAAGTTTGAAATCCATAATCCCATAAATCGTAAGTAAAGTCATAGTTTGGAATGATATAATGCTAACATCAATAAAATAATTTACTGATATAAGAATAATGGGTGCATAACATATAATGCCCATTTGTTGCAAGAAAAGTCTTACAACACAAGGAGACATATGAAAAGACAACAGACCAAAGCTCATAGGAACTTCTGATTCATTAAGCTAATAATATCAATGGCACCATCATACATTATCTCCATCAAATCCAAAATTATAAATAGACAATTACTCCTTGCATTCACTAGAAGTTCCTAAGTTCTCAAAAACACATACCAAAGTAAGTTCAAAGCTAAAAGTCCTTTACAATATGTCATGAGGGTGTATTTATAGATAGGAGGGTGATCCTTGGTTTACTTGTGACCCTTGGACTTCCTTATGACTTTTCAAATTCCTACTTGATCCTATTCTATCATATCTTGTTATGCAAAACCAAAAGAAAATGGATCCTACTTTAACAACTTGGTAATGGGTAATTGTGGAACATCTACATACAATTGATCCATGAGGTAGGTGCACCAAAGCTTGTATTCGGTAGCTATAGTGGCCACCTTATACTATTATTCATCATGTTTGTGGAGGCACTCAAGTGCATCTGGTATGAGAGTGCTTTTCTTGACCTCGATTTGATTTGATAGAGTTACCAACTTGGTATACATCCTCACTAGATCCACGACATACCATGTGATGTTTTCATTTGTGACCTGTATGTCTCTCACACTGGAAGCCTATCTAAGAGGGTTGAGGAATTCTTGAATCCCCTATAGGACATTTTTCTTTCTTCCTTACTTCCCCAGTTGCTCCAATCGAAGGAACCCCATGAAATTCAATCACAAACTCCAACCCACTCAACAAATTTCGATAGAAGGAAAAAACCCTATCAACATCTCTAGCCAGCTTATCCCGTGATTGGATATTAATGTGTATTTGGAATTTCTCATTCTGGAAGGTTATCTAATCCTTCTTGTGGAGAATTGCTAGTGCCTCTAGATACTTATGAGTCCACTCATGAATGTTGTTGATAGCTATGATAGCTTGTTTTAGCATGGTGGTATTTTCCTTCATGTTCATCTGTATGGACAAGAAAGAAGACACGGTCTGATGTAGCCTCAGCATCTCCTTATAAACCACTTCCATGTCTTCTTTCAGGGTATTAACTTCCTCCTTCATTGATTCTTGCAACTCTTTTGTGCTAGAGTGAGCTAGGTGAAGGGATTTATTCTCTTATTCAAGCCACTTCTTGTCTTCTTTTGCCCTGGCAATCCTTTGTTTAGATGTGTAAAGTTTTCCCTAGAGTCCTACAATTTTCTTACTCATTCTCCCTATATTCAACTCATTTGCAGTTACAAAGGAAGCTTTGGCTGAAGAAATCATCTCAAAATTTATTGTGGTATCCAAGATGATCTCTTTCTATATGGTCATATATAGAGGCTCTGGAGGGTTACTGGAATAGTACTTCCTCCTTTCCTACATAATCATACAATTGAATTGGTCAAAAGTAAGTCTCGTGAGGTCCAATAACTTTTCTTTCACCTCATCAGGAATTCCCAATTCGTTAAGAGGGAAGTTCCCTCTATTGATGGGGGTTGATGGAGGAACATCTAATGGAGGAATTTCTACCTATACCTCCAACTCTTGGTATTTCTATTGTTGACGGAGATCATGCTTAGCCTTGTTTTTTATTTCTTTTTTCTCCTTCTTCATCTCCTCCTCTTCCTGCTTTAACTTTTATTTTTCAACTTTCCTCCTATGTTCCTCTTCTATTTTTATCTTTTCCTCTTCAGTTGTCCTCCTTTGTTCCTCTTCCATTTTTTTCTTTTCTTGCTCTTCTTTGTCCTTTTTCTTGTTTAATTCTTCCTCCTTCTTGTGCTTCACCTCAAGTTATTATTTCTCTCACCTCCTCTTTTCTTCTCATCATGGGCCCTTTGTTCCTCTTCTCCCTCTCACTGATTTCTTTTCCTCTCATCTTCCTCTTGCTACTTTTGAAGGTCCTCAGGTTGTTGATTCCTTGATTTTTGTGACTACCTTAGCTCTTCTTAGCTTTTCCTCTTTAATTATTGTTTTTTCCTTTCCAGGATTGCCTTCCTTTCTTCCATAGTTTCGTTATCCTCATCTTATTCTTGCTCACTTGGAGTATCTTCTAGTTCTTCTCCTTTGTGCTTTTTATTTCCCTCATGTCTTTAGTTGCTCCTTCTTTCTCTTGAGCAAGACTAACCTAGATTGTAGGCTTATTTTTTCCCATTAATGTTCAATTTTCTTGTCCTTAGCCTCTTATTAGTCACCTGGACCTACTCCTTTGGCCACATTGTACTAATTCCTAGCTTTATCCTCATGACAATGTTATCTATGCATGTATGACCTGTTAATGTTTGATTTCTTACAGTGTGCTTCTACCACCCCTTTGGGGTCATACCTTTGGTGAGTTAGAAGCACAAAATAAAATCCCTTCATTTCCTTGGCTTCTACTTCTACCTCCTTACATCTCTCAATGGTGTAAGCTTCAATAGTGAGGAGGAAGGTGGGCCAAGGCTTTTTCTTACCTTTATTAAGAGTCTTTGAGAACTTTGTGGTCATTTGATAACATAATTATCATGACAATAATTTGTTCATGACAAACCTAGGGAGTGTTTGAAGAGGTTTATATGAGATAGGCTCTGATGAACATGCCCTCCTGGATGGGAAAATAATTTTCCACTCCAGTAATTGTCTCCATAGCTTTCTTAGAAATATAAGGAGGTCCGTCTCTGAACAAAAACTAGTACAATGGGGCGATAAATGATTTAGAGGAAGACTCTAGCACACTTTTATAGCTTGGGTCCCAAAATATCTTATAACGTAGAAGCATGGTATCTAACAAACTCCTTATATGTCTATAGCTCAAACCATCAAAATGACATCTTCGACATATAACATCCAATAGGTATGATTCCATGTAGAATTTTGATGCTTGATTTTCCTCTGGATTCTTTGCTGCATATATGTTGGTTTTGAGTGTTGAAGCTAGGATGCATGCCTAGTTGAATATTGCACCCTGGGTTGTGACAGTGTACCTAATAGGAACCCACATTCTGAGAAAGGTATCAATATCAGATCTCCCATATAACTGGTACATCATTGTAGCCAAGAATTGATAGACCTTCCTTAGGCCTTATGTCATGTATACTTGGTTGACCTTTACGTGGAACTTAGGAGGGTCTTGCCACCATGACCTTAGAATGTCCTTAGTTGGTACTGGAAATTACAACAACCACTTAGTGTTAAACATTTCTTATTTCTTTGACAACCTTTTGATAAGAGGCAATGTCTATAGGAGAGATAGTTGTGAATGCCTTGCCTATGTGACTCCTTATCACCCACAAAGATTTGTTAGTGTTTTGCCAAATCCAGACGACAGTCTTGGTACAAGGGAAAACTGGCGGATGGGAGGGCAGTTTTTGGAGCCAAGACCTCTTGATATTGACGTACACATTAAATTCTTCTTGGTCTTCAAAGATGTCCTGCTTAGAAAAATTGACATATAGGTTTAACAATGAAAGCTTGGTGGCATTGTTGATATTGTAGGCAGTGTCCTAGTAGATAGGAGTTAGTTTTCCTTGGTGGCTTTCCTAAAAACTTCTCTCTATGCTTTTACGAGAGGTGCCATTTCTCTAGAGAAAGAGGAGATCAAAATACACTCGAGGTCTTCGTTTCCTGGCATGTCAAAGAGGAAATCTCATGATGAGAGAGATGGTTTTAGAGCACCAGGAAAAGTATCGGACCAAACTCCTACTCAGAGGGAGGTCATTGGTTCACATGGAAGAGGAGGTTGGAAGAAATAGGGCTTCCAAATCAATGATTTGATGAATTGGGCTAACTAAATCATAGATTTAAAAAAGTTGCAAGGTCATGGGTTTCCACAGGTTGCTAGGTCATTGTGGGAATGAGAAGTCATAGAGTCACACAGGTTGTAGGTCATGGAGGTCATGAGGTCACATAGGTAATTCGGTTGCACCAGTCGTATGTTTTGATTTTTATCCTATTAAGATTTTTGGGTCATGCGACCTATTCTTCAAGGCATTTTGATGAGGAAATTAAGATTTAGATGCAACTTTTGGGACCTCCCTAGATCCTAAAACTCAGATAACTAATAGATGGAATTGAATGGGCTAGAGGTTATCTAGATCACTAAGACAAAGGGGAAGCTAGATGGAATAAAGCTAGGCTGGAGGGTTTTAGGGGAGGAATGAGTTCAGAGGAATAAATTAAACCAAATGAAACCCTCCCCATTAGCGAAGGTGCAAGGTCACACAGGTAGAGGAGGAAAAATGGCACAGAAAAATGATTACAGGAAGGTGAAGGAACACCCACAAGGAGGAAGTCACACACCCTCCCCTATCACTTAGCCTTCTCTGGTGCTCGAGCACCCGAGTGAAATGACAAATGAACTAGGAAGGGGGGCGATTTAAATAGAAAATTCGCACATGTGAGGTCACACTAGTCATTAGGTCACAACGGCCATGAGTCTACGAAGAGTGTCTTGAAATATTTTGCAACTTGGAGACCTAATGACCTCGAAGGTCAAGATTGCAAAACAAATAGGGTCACATTTTTTAGGAAAAACATAGGAATTCATTGCAACTCAAGGACCTTAGGGTGACGGGTCACCAGGTCACAAGAGAGTGAAGGTTGTGAAAGTTTAGGATAGTCAATCACTAAGGTGTGACCTCACAAATTCACTTACTCAAGGGATAAATTTGGAAAAGGAGGTTGCTTGTCATTATTTTTTAATTGAATGAGAACCAATTTTGTGCGACCTACCACTTAAGTAGAAGATGAACCTTAAGTCTTACAAAATTGGATTTTTCAGGGGGGGCTCAAAGGAACTTGGATTACTACCAGGATGCTGAGGCAGTACTAAAAGGTGAGATAAAGGTAAAAACTTGGTGCAGGGGTGTTATCGGGAAAACTAGTGTCCATTCAGAGCTGCTAGTCCCACTAAGATAGGTAGCTATCTTAGAAACAAACAAACTAAAGTTACTTGTGTCTTCCTTTATGTGTAAGAACTCTGGACACCACATATCTCCACAATGGTATGATATTGTCCACTTTGGGCCTAAGCCCTCATGGATTTGCTTTTGGACTTACCCCAAAAGGCCTCATACCAATGGAGATATTTGTCCATCCTTATATACCATGATCCTCCCCACTTCTAGTCAATGTGGGACTTTGGTCGTATACCCAACAATCCTCCCCTCGAACAAAGGACCATCGAGCCTCCCCTCAAACGATTATCCATTCGTCCACTCTCTACCAACCAGGATTCTCCGCTCCATTGCGTTGGAAGCACACGCCTTACATGGAACACCACTTGCCCCGAGAGCTTGCTCTATCCCACTTCAACTCCTCTTCACCGTGTTTGGACTAGGACACGTCCCTGAAGAATCCGGAGCACACCACCTGTCTAACCGAGCTCATCCACGGACCCCATCGTGATATTACCGGGGTCCACCACCTTCGTTTGGCATTCCAAGGATTCATCCACTTGGCTAACTTCAGGGTATGGCTCTGGTACCACTTGTAAGAACTCTGGACACCACATATCTCCACAATGGTATGATATTGTACACTTTGGGCCTAAGCCCTCATGGATTTTATTTTGGACTTACCCCAAAAGGCCTCATACCAATGGAGATATTTGTCCATCCTTATATACCCATGATCCTCCCAACTTCTAGTCAATGTGGGACTTTAGTCGTATACCCAATATTATGAGAGATAGATGAGAGAGAAGCTGAGAGTACCAACCTCAGTCTTTCGCTTGGCTCCTTGCTTGTTTACTCCCTCCTTTGACAGAGCTTCGCCACTCTTTCCTCACTTGTCCCACTTCAAAGAACACCTGTAGAGTCAAAGTAGCATAATACCATCAAAGCATAGAGATTTATAACCATAAACAATATAGGATCAGATGTATATTGACCATACAAATGCATACACCAATACAAGATTAAGAAATATACAAGAATATGGAGGAAACCTCAAATAACTTTATTGATAGAAGTAGTATAAGAGAGGATTACAACCTAGTGGTCTGACCTAGTGCCATCCTCCCAGCATGAAAGCCCTCTTCACCTCATGAAAAGCTAGATCACCCAACACTATGATGTTTCACAGAGAAACCAACAACACTTCCTTACAAAGTAGGAAATTCTAGCCTCTGGATCTCTAGGATGAGGGATCCATATATAAATATTTGAAGGTGGGTGAGTCATCTTCTGGGATTTTGATTAGTGTCATTTCTATGATAGTTCTTGGTTCCACTTGGAGATTTCATGATCTCTTACTCATCCCTAGGCGAATTCAGAAAGGCAAGTGCCAAATGAGCAGTTTTTAGAAGATTCTCTAGGTTTCCACCTAGCAAAATGCCTCTGCCATTTGTCTGCTCTCTCTCATCACAGCCTATAGAAGGTATTTTTAGTATGCATCTCACCCTCTACATGTAACAAGTGAGATGCATCGCACCCCCAACATGGAGGAGTCTGTATGGTCCAATTTTGACTAGTTTTGAGCAGTTTTTCAAGGAGAACTTTTGGGAAATGATGTAATCAGCTGACCTTGTTCCTTTAGGGTATGAAACAACACTTTTAGGGACTTATAAGCCCTTGGTTTATGGACATATGTGATTGGGGATGCAGTGCCCAAATATGTCTATAACAGTTGCCCCCTAAAGCATGAGGTCGTAATCTTTCTGATGTTTGGTTGTGTTATATCTTTCCACATAGTTAATGGGGGTTGAGGGGTACCCGTACCCACTTTGGGTCCAGGTTAGTGCCCCGGAAATTTTGGTTTTGAACCTATGTTAGGTTGGGCGGGGCCCACTATGGTTTTGTCATTGATTTTCAGATGTTTTTTGACGCGATGGTTCGGTCCATGGTTTGGACACGATGTTTTCGGTCCATGGTATGGATGGCTTCGCATGTTTAAATATGTATTGTAACATTGAAAGGAAAATAATGAAAAATCAAGCTGGTAGTCCCTGTTTTGGGATCCAGGGGAAAATCTCTGTGCATATGTGTTTTATGTGTTATGCTCTCACATTGTTTATTTTCTTTGCTTTAGAATTCATATGCAGGTAATTTCTGTATAGGGTTAAAACCTACACTGATGTCGGGTGAAATGCTTTATCATGAGGATCTGAGGTTTTTTGAACTGGAAGTTGACCTGTAATAAGATACACTACAATACATTATCTTCATAATATTTTCATGATCTAGATGAGGCAGGCATTCCGATGCTCAGCTTTATAAATTCATTTTCATGTACATAGGACAGACAACCGTCTATGTAGCATACTAATGATTAAGGTAGAGCCATCATCCCTTAGCTTGGATGATTATCTATGTAGCTATGATGTACATTTGATGTCTTTATTTTCCTGAATATATCATAGCCCGGATGGATGAAACTAGATCCGAGGTCTTCAAACTCGTTCAATATTTGCCCGAAGTACAAGTTGATCGATGTGAAAAGATGTTCTGATGTCGAACATGGAAATACATCACCTGAGCAAATTATGTAACCTATTAACATGCACGAGACGAATCATCGATAATGATGATGACCCTCAAGGTACCGCAGTACAATTCACGTGGTGTGTATACATGAGTCGATGTCGAACACCACATAAAATCATTCGGTCGAAGGCCATTGATGTAAACTTGTCGCCGGAAGTGAGAAACTTGCCATTGAGGCATGCAAGCTTCAAAGTACTGAAAGGGTTGTTCCTAAGTCAACTTCTTGGATAATGAGCTAATGTTGACAAGAAGTGACCCATCGTAGGAGGGCCTTAATGAATCCCACATCTACGACATGGAATGGAGAAAATGATTTTGCGGAGGTGAAAACGATCTAATGATACAAGGTTCAGGGTGGTGGTAATGAAAGAATGGAGTGTGAAGGGATTGCAACGGATGAGGCATAAGCTGGGTTGGTGAATTCTTTGAGCGACTTCTCTTGAACATCTTAGTGAAACTGAAATGGATTGGTAGCATTAACCCTAAAAATGGACGGTACAGAGGACCAATGGTGATATGACCAGTGAATGGAATAACCCAACCCGACTCAATCATGGTGATGGAGTTAAAGTGTCATGTTCAAAAGCAACCTACTACCAATAAAGTTCTTCAAGTTTTCTTCCCAATTTTTCCCCAGTCATTTATGACCAGTACCTCTTTATTTTTGTCAAGCTTGAGGAGGATAACATATGCTTGTTCTATAATTTTCCCTTCGGGCAAGCCTGGCGCTATGTTTTAACGAGCCTAGTGATAGTGAAACTCGCTCTTGTCTATAATGGACAAGTTTGTCGCTATTGTTTTAACGAGTTTAACGACAAATATAACTCAATCCTTTTCAATTTTATAGAGTCTGAAAAGAGACCGAAAGGAAACTCCAGTAATCCTTTTTCTTAGTATAATCCCTTAAGTCTGAAAAAGTATAAAATGATACGAAAGGGATGACTTTTTTGATCACTTTAACGAGCCGAAAAAGATAAGTGCTTGATATTTTTGTGTAATTATCCCTCAAGTCCAAAAAGACTAAAATCTAGAGGAGGGATGACACCTCCAATCACTTTAACGAGCTGGATAGGCCAATTGCTCGGTAATCTTTTTATATTTTACGAGTTTGGAAAGATCTTAAAAGAGACTCGTCTTTGAGGAACAAGTGATATTTTTGGGTAGCAGCTGGTTCCAGGTAAGGTTTGGAACTTTTCAATCACGACAATGTAAAGAAAGCGGCTAACAGAATCACTTTTCGCAGTTGTTCCTCAAAAGGGTAAACAATCAAGTGGAGGTGGATGATCGGCTAAAAAGTGGAGGTGATGGTAAGAACATGACCAAGGCTCAAAAGTTGATAGTAATGTGATCACAAAAGTTATTTACAAGAAGTGGGTTCATTTTTTAATGAGCTTAAACTTTGGGGAAATGTATGCTCATAGCTATGTTTATGTTTTAACGAACTTGAACTTTGCAGAAACATTGCTCATGCCAGTCGTATAATAAGGATATCTCTCATCAGTAGGTTCATTTTTAAGGGAGCTTGCCCCATGCGCAACGTTGCTCCACAGCCTTTTTTATGCAAGCTAGGAATGACCCACCTACGAGGTTAAAGGGTTGAGAACCTACAAACTAGGAAAACAAGCCTACAAACTATAAAAATAAAAGGTCATTTTTCACTTGCATGCAAAAGGTTTGCATGCCCCCAGGTATAAAGAGGAGTAGAGTTTCTAGGTTACCATATGGAAGTTCTTGCATTAAGGCAAGGTTGTTTCATCCACATTTGCCGACGAAACACTTCCTTTGCTCTATCCATCGAAATAGACAAAGGTGAATGGTGTCAGTTCCAATCACATAACCTTTGATGAGGAAATGATATTTCCAGATTGATCCCATTTTCCTAAATGGAGGGTTTGTTAGATTGGTCATATATCCTACGAGGAAACCCACCTTATATCTAAGGTTTTCCTGCCGAAGCAGACCAGGGTGCATGCCCCCTGGGTTTAGTCACATTCACCAAATCACTCGCGCTCATAAGGTGGATGGACTGGGGGTTTATGGGACATTCCTTGTGCAAAAAGACCAATTAGGGATGGTATTTGACTATTAGCCGTGTTTGAACCAGGAAATGAAAGCTGGTCAACGAGTTGGACCATTATGCCTTCATACGGGAAACACATCACCCTAGAGAGTGAGGAAACAATAGCTCCCATTCTATAAATGTAGTCACATCCAAGGAGTATATTGTAATCTAATGGCCCTTGGACTACCATCACATTCAGATAAATTGTTTTCCTTCTCAAACTTATAGGAAAATTTGAAAGGATCCCTAACGGTTGACTGATTCCTTTGTTGAAGCCTGACAGATTTCGAATCTCAGGCAGAAGCGATGGCAAACCAAGCGCTTTCCAAGTAGTAGAGGAAAGGATACTCACGGAAGCCCCTTCATTTATGATTTTACTAGCCATGATCATTCTATAAGCTTGTACTATGATTTGGAATGGTACATTAGATGGTAGGCGGGGTCTCCCTAGTAGATTCCAATTGAAGGAAATGACTAGATTTCTTGGAGGAGGGACCGAATAGACGACCAAATGAATCTCTGACGAAATTCCTTCTTGCGGTAAGGGAATGGGTAGATTTCCCCCAAGTTCATTGGATTCTATGTTAACAAAAGGAATTCAAACGGTGTCGTTCTCATTCTCTTTGGTGACTGTATCATCTGAAGGTAGACCTTCTGAAGACAAGACTGGGTTGACTACCGTCTTGACCTGTTGACTTTGGTCCTGTGTGGACTCAGAGGGTATATCTTCAATGGTAGGTGCTTTGACTGACAATGACGGTGTGTCAATTGGATTTTCAACTAGCGATGGACTCGGCAAGAGTTTCTTGTTGTAGGAATTTACAAGGTAAGTTCCTGAGACAGAACACCAAAAGGACACCGCTCACAAATAGATCACAGATCAATACACCAGTATTTTGACATGGTTAAAACCCTCAGAGAGGGAAATAGTCCACGGCCTGTGCCAATGTGGCTACTACAAGCAATTTATTAATAAAATAATGAAAATTTACATAAGCTTCTCTAATGCACGGTGAACCTACAAATGACCCTCCATGCGCTTTAAATAGAATTCATGGACCAATCGGGTGTCAAGCCACGGATCAAGTGTCGGTAATACCGAGGAGGGAATGAACCGTCGGATCACTACATATCGTGACCGTCGGATTGTAAGTTACAAAATGTACAACGGTAAAGAAACACACTTTACCTAACTCTATACTAGACCAAGTTGAACTTAACTATTTTCTATGTGTCGGAATATCCTAACATTTTACGTCCTCTTTCCAATGTCACCAGTCTAATCGAAATTGGATTCTCCAAGAAATAGTTATGCACAATCTCCTAAGATGACCTGATTATATACCTTTTCAGAAAAGTGAGCTTATATGAAGTCCCACGTGTCACTCTTTTTACCTTCGGATCTGAAAAACATACACAGAAAACTATAGTCCATCCTCTTTCTATAAATTCTTACGAAATTTCAATTTGATGCTCAGAGAGACAGTTATGATGATTTTCCCCAAGTCACCTATTTGGGATGTAATTCGGGAGTCTGCAAAAACCCTAAATTTCTTGGACTGTATCTCCGAAAATATAGTGAAAAAAGATCTGAAATTTGGGCCTCAGATTCCCCATGCTTTCGGCGCAAATGGGTTTTAATTTCAAAGTTTGAACCTTTGTAGAAAAATTTTTATAGTGAAAAGTCTATGATGACCTGTTTGAGATGAAATTATGGAGCTTGCACAAAACCTAACTTCCTTAGATCATATCTCCAAAAATATAGCGAGACAAGATCTAAAATGTCGACTAGAGCTGTAGACTGATTTCTTCTCAGATGGGTTTTGGTTTTAGCTTCTGAAACTTTGTAGCGCAAGAGTTATAGATAAAATTCCACGATGACTTGTTTTATATGAAATTCTGGAGCTTGCAAAAACCCTAATTTCCGTAGATCATATATCCGAAAATATAGCAAGACAAAATCTGAAATTAGGACCCAAGGTGCAGGTAGATTTAGTCTCAAATGGGTTTTTTTTAGCTTTTGAAACGTCACATAAAAAACGCTATAGTGAAAATTCCACGATGACCTATTTGGAGCAACGAAACCCTAGAATCCAAAGCTCTGATACCAAATGTTATGAAACTAGCTCACAAAAAGTTAGAAAAGATAGATAAATGTCTTATAAATAAGCCTCTTCGAGGGGGAAACCTCCTTTATATTACACAAATGAACAATTCTTGGATGATACAAATGACAAGACCTCGTTTCTATATATAGGAGTCTAAGGGGTCATAATATAATCAGAGCTAACATAGCAATAATAATGCAAGGGCACAATAATAACAATAATGGACTTCTATGGGGCCCAATAATAACAATATAGGGACTACATGGGCACAACAATATAATAAGGGGGTTGTACTAATAACAATAAGGGGTTACACTAGTAGTATATGGACCTAACAAAATATGGTATATGGAGTATGGTATGTGAAATGATAACTAAATGGGTAGGATAACGGATATAGGAATATAATGAAATAGGAATAGGAATATAATGAGTAGAATAATGAAGGTGGTGAGATGTACATAAAATATGCATATAAAGTACTAAATTAGTCTTAACAATCTTTAGATTTTATTTTTTTTTAAATCAAAATTTTATGAGCAAATTTTCACTTATTGTACTTGTATCCCCATAATATTTTTGATGTCAATGATGTCCTTCAATCAAATTATGGTCGATGATGTCGATGGCCCTTCCAAGTTGTTTTTAAAATGTAGAGACATATTTTTGCTTCATGTTTTTAGCTTCTGACATTGATTCAGGGTCTTTAAATATTGATGTTGTTCAGGTCCCTTCTGCATAATGATACTTCGATGGTTTATCAGGTCCCTTATGCACAATATTTTAATGATATATCAGGCTCCTTCTACATAATGTTTTCAATGATGTATTAGGTCCCTTCTGCACAATATTTGAAGTTCCTTCTGCAATTCATTTGCTCAATTATTCACATAGTTTTATTGCAAACTCCCCCCTCGTTTTCCTATATGAATTCGAGTTTGTATTGTTCCACTTTCGTGGATTTTCACAACCAAACTCCTTTATTATTTTTTATCTTTTCCTATTTTTTATTTTCTTTTCTGGATGGAGTTAGGGTGTAATGGAGTAGGGAAATATGGAAAGCTTATGAAAAGAAGATAGGTTGAAGTCTTGATCTAGTAGTAAATGGATAGATAATAAGTCTGGACTTCAACATGCATGATCGCAGAGCTTTACTTACAATATGGATGATGGATGAAATCATGAACAATTTGGCTTATGAAAGGCTTCTTTGGAAATTGATGTGACTTGACGTGGTACAAAACTTGACTTCTTCTTCTGATTATTAGCCTCATGTATTTTGCCTCAATCTCGATCATGTTGTAGAGTGATTGGTGTTGTTGGTCTATAACTAAAGACAAGCTTTAAGAGTTTGTGTTTCCTTGGATGAACTGAACATCAGGTGAATTTTCCCTTTGCTTTGACTTGAACATTTGTTTTCATATTCTGAAATATGAATTTATATTTGACTTTGAAAAGTACTTCATCCATGGAGTTCACTCCTTCATTCTTCCTATGACCTGCAAAAAAATAACACTTGTCTACAATATAATATTAGATGATGGAGGAAGAGAGGTGTACAGTCTCTCTTCTTCCAAGAAATATGTATAATAATTACAATCAATTCTTAAAAACAAGTCCAAAGATGATATTCAAATAAATTGCATTTGTTTACCCCTTGAGGAATGGTGGCCAACCTTGACCTCCTAACAGTATGTTGTTCACAAAATTTTTGTTTTATGTCAAATTAGAGTGGTTCCAAAGGAAATTTAAATTGAATGCATATGGATACTTCCAGTATAAACAAGTTTTCAAAACGGTTTTAAATGATATGCTAAAAATGATAAAGAGTACCATGTTTGATAGAGCTGCTTGTGAATTTGTGACTAGACCAACAATCACTATTTGAAGTGTAACTTCATCGTTGTAGGTCGGATCAATGTGATTCCACTTGGAGATTAAATTAGATTCATTTTTGTCCTCTCATTAGAAACTGGTTTTAAAAATTCTTAGGCTTCATATCACAAAATTGGTGATGAACATCCCTAAGAGGCATAGTTTTACTTTGTTGATTTGAAGCCATGCAGTCATTAAATGTGGCATATATTTTTCATTTAACCTCCAAATGGGATGATTCAAATTGTGTACTAATATAGACTTGAATACATATCTCCCATATAAAAAAATTTGAAAATAGGATTATTTGGCATGTTAAATATTCCAATGAATAGTCAAGACCTAGAATTGTCGCGATGCAGATATTTCGACAAACAATTAGTATTTTACAAATAACTTTTTCATATGATGCCCAATTGAGGTGATTAAAATTTAATTGAAAACTATATTCCAAGGGCTATCTTCCCTATGAATGTCAGGTAAAAAAGTTTCCATTAGACACCTCAAATCAAGGTTGTACTAACTTTGTCCACAACATTTCACTTGAGACCTAGTTTTTATTTTGCTCACATTTTTATTTGTGATACAAATTGGAAATTTCAAAATAGATTCAAAAACTAGATTTCAAGAGATATATTAAAAAAACATGATTTCAAAATGATCCTATATGGTTACCCAAAATAGGATTGTTCTTACTACATTTTTCCATGTAATCCTTTCAAATGAGTATTGAACAATGATGTGAAATTTTATTCATGAGAATTTAAACCAAAAGTCTTATTGTGAAATCATTCTACCTATTTATTTATTTATGTTATTCTATCCTACTCTATTGTAGAAAAATAAGTCATTCTCTCAAGTCTAAGAGAATTTCCAATGTATCCATTTTCGTAACAAGATCATATGTAAACTCACATCCAAATTTCAAAAAATATATTTTAATGAATGTTTGGACATGAAAAATTATTTTATCATAAGGATTTGATGCTAAATAATGTTGAAAAATGGAGTGTTGTTGTGGCCTAATGACTAGCTGAAACCAAGTTTGAATGTGATATTTAAGTTTTTTATTTTGCTCAACTATCATAGCACAAAGTTCTTCTTGTGGTACTTGTTCAAAATCTTGTATGCACAAGGGATCTTGTGATATACATGCTAGAAATTCTTCAATTTCTGGCTCTAATATTTGATATTAATTGCATGTGATCCATAACTCATTCACCTCATGACAAAGATAGCTAGAAGAAAGTTCTAGATTCTCTTCTTGTGGATCATCTTCATGGATGTTTGTTTCCTCTTCTAACTTCTGAAATGAAGATTCATCCCTAGTGGCCATTCTATATTATGGACAAGGATTTGAGAAGATCCTTGTGGTCACGTACCCTCCTTCTCTAAATGAATTCTTTAACATCTTTTTTTTAGATCTTGTCTTGCAAATGGATTTTGTATTTTTTTTTTTGGCAGGGGGCGGGTTTCATTTTGGGAATCTACTTTTCTAATTTCTATGTCTAAACATAAATAACCATAATGAAAATTGTGTTTGTTTTTTTATGTGTTTTCTAAACAATCTTCCTAATTGACTATATTGAAGTATGCTTCCTTAGCAACAATGCGAAAATTTTCGGTCAATTTATTGAGTAAATGAACACAAGTATTTAATTATCAATCTAGGCTTGTAAGCTTGGAAGTATGTCCAAAATATATGAATTTCAGTTGTATTCAATTTTGAAAAATGAAATATAAAAATTGAAAGAAATGCATATTACAAATATAAAATCTAATTAAGTAATTTCTAGTTCACTTAAATAATATGTGGGATGAGGCTCCTATCTTAGGAGAACCTGGTTATCCTTCCCTACAATACTATTTCCATTAAGAGAAATCCAAAAGCACTAATTAACAATGTTTTATGATGCATAAAATGTAAAAGAGGAGGCTCCTGAGTAAGGAGGACTAGGTTGTCCTTCACAATTCTTGATTCAAACCAGAAATGTAAAAATAACTTCAAATAAGAAAAGGAGAATGAAATTCTGTTTTAGTTCAAGATCAAATAGAAGGGGAATTTAACTTAAATTCCTATGTGTCCCTTCATATGTAGATTAGAATTAAACCAATATCCATTCAGTAGTCATCACACATCTAACTATATTTGAAACAAGAACTAATTTATGAAAACTATGAATATTTAACCAAGAAGTGCACTTTGCTTGGTGTGGGGGTCCTCTACCCTTGCCTTGCACACTTGAAGAAATCTCAGCGACAACAACTTCATTAAACCAACCAAGTATGAGCAACAAATTGAAATGAAATAGGTTCTTCAATTAACTTTCAGTCTTCAAAGAGTCTCAAAATCAGATTACATAAATTCTACATGCTTAAGTCTTCAATAGTCTTGGCTTAAATAGAAAAATAATAAACAAACTTGACTAAAACGTATCTAGCAACCTTATCTATCCTAATCCCATCTATCTTCGTCGAATCCACCCATTCAGTTACACAAAATTTGGAAAAATACCCAAAATCACTAATTTTGTCCTATTTCCTAAGGATTTCGTGAATGACTGGTCGTGTTTGACCAGCTTTGACTGGGCCCATTTAAGCTCCGTTTGACCGAACCAATAGGAATTTGTTGAATCTTAGTTTGCAGGCTTTCTAGAAATGTTCTTAGGTCGTGCCCAGGTGTCCTGCAAGTATGACTTCAATTGTTCCATTATGGGAATTTCTGATACTATCCAAAAATGCACTTAAAATCCAATTTTTGCAAAAATATCTAAAAATTGAAAAACATAATTTATTTGCTTGAATATGCATAATAAGTTCAAAATAGGTCATATGTGGATGGTATAAAGTGGAAAATGATGGAAATTAAGTGGATTTTAAGAAGCAAAAATCTCAAGCCATGTGAGTAATATCCCTATAGAACTACACAATTGGAAACTTCAAGCCTCAAGCCTAAAGCTTGATCCTTTGAACCGCTTAATTGCATAATATCCTAGTTTGTTCTCTTGCCTGGACTATGCACTAGGAAACTCCAAGCCTAAAGCCTGAAACTTTACATCCTGAGCCCCTCAACTACACATTCACCTAGCCCTATCCCTCCAGAGCTACACATTTCATAGTTTTAATCATAAAGCGTCAGCCTTGAGCTCTTGAACTATGCAACTATATTGCAATCCCTTAACCTCTGTCACCCCAAAAATTCATATTGTGAAACCTCAAGCCTCAAGCCCTCTGTTGACACCTTGAACCCCTCAAATATGGAGATGACTAGCCATAATATGCCTAAACTATGGATTTCATAGTCTCAAGGCCTAGTCTTGACCCCTGACCTCCTGAGATTCTCAACTACACAATTCCTGAGCATGTCTCCTAGGCTATCATCTAGTTACAACTTAGTTAGTGGCTCTCATGAAGCATATTAGACTAGGCGATCTCAAACTGATGTCATCTTTCAATGAATGAATTTTGGTTACAGGTACTCTATATTATAATTACAGGATTATGATTGAGGGAAAGGAGAAGGAGACCATGCTAGAAGACATCAATGGAGCTGGAGAGATAAGATGGTCATCATGTAAGAAGACAAAAGAACACCAGATTACAACAAAAAACCAAAGATCAAGACCGCATGAAGACTCCACACTAATTCAAAAATCTTTGGAGGGTGGATATAAAGAAAAAATCATATATCTTATGAATAAGAATACCATGCTTCACCTCTCATGAAGACAAAAAGAAAGAAACAAAAACAAGTGGGTTGACATTGCCATGTCATTAGTGTCATGTCATGAGTCATCATGTGCAACATCATTTTCTGGATTATGTATTTTCTATAATGGAGAAATGTAATGTAAAGTGGAATCCCAAGAGACATGTATGGAATGTGATAAGTCACATAGAATTCGAAAGGTCATAGAGAAGTCAAATATTCATGAGGGTAGTCCAACAATCACAAGGGAGGTAAATGGGCACCCCATTTGTTATATATACACCCTCATAGCTCATGAAAAAGGAATTTTCACCTTGGATTCTCCCCTAAGGCATCAGAGAGACAAAGTCAGTACTTTTGGGGAGCAAGTAGTGGCTTTGATCCTGCACTATTGGAGCTAGTGATGTTCGTTGTATTCATGTAGCTTGGGACTTTTACTTAATACTTGAAGCCTGATGGATATCACATTTTCATGCATGGATTGTGAATATTTATAAGACTATTATGTGAATGTTTATGATTAATGTATGCTTTCATATGTACTAAAGTAGTTGAACTATTTCGATTATTTCAGTGCTTATCATGTTGAGAATGTGTTGCAATGGTTGTAATGATCATCACATCTATGTGGACTATTTTCTTGATGTTAGGAAAGTTTTCATTTTCATGTGTGTCACTACTAGGGTGGTACTATTACCTATCTATTAGAGGCTCACTTTTCCTTCCCTCTACACTAGAAGAACATTGATGCACCTACAGTCAGACATTCAACAGGCACACTCACTTGCTTTTTCAAGGGCACATATGCGCTTCTCTCTCTTGTTGATAGCTAAAGCCATGGCAAATATTTAAGTAAAATGGTAGCTAGGACGTATTCTATATGGGACTCCACACCAGATGGTATAAGCTCTAATTGGGACCTAATATTAGGGAGATCCCCTTGGTTGATAGATTTCCAACATCAACAACAAAATGGCGCTATAAGGAGGGTCAAATGGCAGGTTGTGCCCATTTAGTTTTCTTTGAATATCTTATCCAAAATGGAACTTTCTAAAATCATAATCCGAGGATGTTTTTATAAAGATCTTGACCTTACCATCCCAGGGGAATTTATTCATAATCTATCCCAATTTAATTGTGATGGTGAGGGCGAATTAACTCTTTGTGAACATTTGTTTCAAGTTGTATGTTTTCTCCTTTCCAATGGAATACATTGCAAGGATGTCATAGCTAGATTTCTAACCCTCACATTTGAAGGTCATGTTAAGGGATGGTGTCATAATTTACTTTCTACTTCTATCCATTCATTTGATAAAATTGTGAAGGAACTTCATAAAGCATTTGATGTGTATGATTACCATGTTATTCTTAAAAGAATTAATCAACTAAGAGTGAAGCCTAATGAATCAATAGATGATTTATTTGATCGATTCCTTCACCATTGTTATGAATTCCCAGGAGAATACATGGATTGAGATTTATTTAAACAAAATTTTAAGTATTTGGTTCATATCTCTTTGCATAGTGAATCTAAACCTCCTGATGTCTCTACTTCCCCAACTCTTGTAAATTGTGAGACACCTCTAATTTTAATGGAGGAACCTTCTATTCCTTTTGTTCCTTATCCTCCTTCTTTTCCATTTTTAATGAGGGTGCCTCCTCACGATGTTAATAAAGTTGGGAAATATCCAAATAAAATTCTTAATCCATGTTCTCATCCTCCTTCCACTTTTCATGACTCAAATCCCATGAAGGAAATCCCGAAAGGGTTCATGAAGCCTATGGTGAAGACTAATTTATCCATTCCCCAAGATGGTTTTAACACTCATAACTTGAGTCTTCAATCTGATATGGATTCTTGTTATCCTCTATTGTCTCTTTCTCGTGACCCCTTGCCCCATGATTTTATTGATCAACCTATTCCAAATCCGAAAATTGATCAGGTGCGAGGTAGCCACATTTCGGAGGTACATTGGGAAGAAGGTGAATATTCTTTCAATATCTCTTTTATTTTACAAAAACCTCCATGTGAAGATGTTGTTTCCTCATTCTTGGATGATAATGAATATGGTAATCTTGGTCATCAACTAGATATAATCAATTCTCCTAATCAATTTGAAGTGTTGGGAAATAATAATTCTGATGAGGATGACTCTGTTGATTTATATGATGATGAATTCCCAAGAGCACCATTTAATATTTCAGTTTCTCAAGAAGAATTTGTTTCAAAATATTTATATCCCAAATATATTTGGTCAAAAATATTCTCTTATGAACACTTATTCCTCTTCACCTCCCTATCCCTTGCACTCTACTATTTGTAATGCATAAACTTGCGATGAATATTCTCCATGCTCTTCAATTTTGTTATCTCATGAGTTGAATCTTGAAATGACATACGATAGTGAGTGTTGTGTAGCAAAGGTCCCGCATAACAATTTTGGGTCTGATAGCCTAGAAAGTAGGATGAAAATATTTTAAACCTCCGAAATATGCAGAGCGCAAAATGTAAAAGGTCGATTCAAAGGGTTGTCTGCCCAAGAAATAATATAAAATAATAGGAAGTAAGTCGATCGTGGACTATAGGAAGGTATAAATAGAGCACGACTCTATGAGGGAAAGGTAGTTCTTGGGTATGATCTTGGATCTGAATTGTAATGGGTTCTTGAGAAAAGGAGTTTGGAAGCGTCTGTAAGTCCGAATCAGGTGTTTGGGTAGTGGATAGAGTCTCTGCAGCTGTGTGAGTAGGGGCCTGAAAGAGTCTATAGCTGTATGCGCAGACCCCTGCAGCTGAGTGCACAGGGTGGATCTAGATGTATTGGTGATAAGGTGGAAATAAAGATGAGTTTCTTCTGTAAATTTTGTGCTACAATTTGAGTTATTGTGGATCTGACTTTTTGTATGGTTAATATTACGGTTTGATCTATGCATTTATGCTTATGTTATATATATGTATGCGAATCTAAGCTTATTCTAAGTGTGCGAAATGGTTAACTCAGTTAAATGTTTGTTTAAAGACCCTGCTAAGTAGATCTGATTTACAATACCTTATCAAATAGATTAGATCTGTAAACTGCACGATAATAGAAAATAGAAGGTATTCTGGGTCAAGATCTGTGTGAATCCCGAGCGGCACGATGCTATAGTAAGGAGCACCAACCCTCTAAACCACATCTGGACATCCAAAGTGTGCAGAAACCTGGTTCTAGCACCCTCCCCTACTACCTTAGGTGAGACCTCAGTCCGCGCTCCTTGGGTTATTGCTGAAAGGGCCGGTAGCTGCGGGATTTGCTTGGCTAAATAATTCTTCCAAACTTGGGTTAGGCCCAAATAAGCCAACAAACGGTTCTGTTGTTGGGACCGGGATCTGCCTAAGGGGTGTCTTGTGTGAAGTGTGGGGACTCTATAGAGAAGAAAATTGAAGGATCAAAGGGACCATGAACAATAGTAGTTCAAGGGTAACAATGACAAGCGCGATCTAGTTACTGGTATTCAAAGGAGTAGGAGGCGAAGACCCAGAACAATTTTGGTTCGTGTTAACATCAGTATGGAATGCGCAACGAATTATGGATGATAATATCAGAAAGGCTACCTTAGTCAGCGCGCTGTAGGATCAAGCATTGACATGGTACATAAAGTACTCAAGCGATCACCCAATGGCAGGGACAGCAGAAATCTAGACCGAATTGAAGAAGGAGTTTAGCCAGTCAAAGTCAGAAACACAGTCAATTATAGGGTTCAAAGAGATCGCACTGATGCCTGGTGAAATCCCATGGGATTTGGACCAAAGACTGAAAAGTACTATTCGTGAGGCTAACATGACATTGACGGATGCACATCACTGCACTTTGTTTATGGCATCCTTAACAACACATTTGAGGATGGATTTATCATAATAGAATATCTCAACCTAGGCCGAAGTGCTAGAGACAATGATGAGGTTACACGAAACTCCATTACAAGACCCAGGGTTGGAAGTTCAACAAATCCAAGCGCAGATCCAAAATTTGTGTTTGGAAATAAAGAAGTTTAAACAAGACCAGGTACTATGACCGGAAGTCCAAGAGGAAGTATGGTGTATAAAGTGTAGAAGCCAAGGACACAATAAAGATCACTGCCCAGTCTCAGTGAATTTTGTGGCAACAGGGGGACAAACACTATTGCGAGCAGAGGCACAGGCAGGACCGAGCACTGCAGCCCCACTCGGGTGTGCAATCTGTGAAGTGGGAGGAGAGCACAATATTGATAACCATCATCTAATACCAAAATACAACCAGACCCCCCAGCAGCTATTTTGAAAATTTTGCGGGTAGGTGGGCCACGAGGAAAGAGACTGTCATAGCTACCAATTTTTAATGGACCAGTCACCTGCTTACAAGATGCAAATAGAGGCACGAGGTTAGAATCTAGCCGTGGCGATCACGTGTAGTGGGTTCCAGGGCCGAGGATGAGGATGGGGTAGAATGGGGCCAAGAAGCGATCGCGAGTAGCTAATCTGTGACAACTATGGGGGACCAGGACATTACAGGCGGGATTGTACCAACCCAACTAGAATTTCATGCAGTTATTGTTAGCAATTCAATTATGAGCTAATAAAATGTCCTATGCTGATAACACAGATTTGTGAAAAAAGGGTAGTGTAACCAACAATGGCTCAAAATGTGCAAATGGTGAGGTCCGAACCCTGCGAGGAAGATCCCAAAGTCAGCATGGTACTGAGAAGTATCATGGACATAAGAGCAGATGGAAGGAACTTAGGGACCGGTAAGGAGACATATCTGGAAGCTTGGGGGAGCTTCGCAAAGGTCTTTACCCCAAGTAGCAGGGATCAGTCGGAGGTGGATAAGGATCCCTCGATGATAACTACCTTTTTAGAGACATGTATAAAATTGCTTCGTGACAACGGGGTAGTTAAATGCTTGCAAGAGTTGATGAATAGATGCGCAGGATGGAGTGAACCTCGCATCATTCGAAAGTTAGGAAGACATGCATCACGAATTGGAGGGAAATGCTGTTAATAGCATAGATAGACGACTATGAGATGGATTAGGTCATTCTGGATCTCGGCTCAGATGCCAACGTACTGTCAAAACAGACTTGGGAATGCATGAGTAAGCCTACACTACAATGGTCCCCTATCCAATTGCAGATGGAAAACCAACAGAAGGTGCTACCCATGGGAAGGCTGTAAGGAGTTTTGGTAGACCTTGACGGCGCAAGTACCTAAACAGACTTTGAAGTTATTGAGCTCATGGATGAAAATACGCCATATCATGCATTGTTAGGAATAGATTGGGTGACCGACATGAACAAGTTATTAATTTAAAGAAACGGACCATGATATTTGAAACAAATTCGCTCCACATAGTCATTCTGCTAGACCTGGCTAAAGGACTGCACTACATTGAACCTGTCCACGACAGAGAACATGAAGATGAGATAGATTTTAGCTATAGAATGTCAGCCCAAAGGCGAGGATGGGTCAAGATAATGGAGGATAGAAGAATATCATAGGGTGATGGAGAATCCTGCACTTCTGATTCAGAGGAGGAAGACGAGCGGTGGCGTAATAGGTTGAATGGAGTAACCACACTACACTGCAACATGGTGACTAAATCTTTGTACTGCATAGGGGCCCAGGATCGCGAATTGCCGAAGTATGATGGGTTGACACTAATAGATGGATTCCTAAAAAAATTTGAAATTGCAGTACCAAAGCAACAACGGTTTGATGCGTTGAGGTGGGCGCTACGCGCAACGCCTATGCAATGGTGGGGCACACATGAAGGGATGTTCGAAGATTGGTGTGCTTGCAGGTGCATGATGAAGATCAGTTTTGGGAAACTGGAACTACGTATAAGAGAGAAATACGATGGACGTGATGACCCACACATGCACCTTACTAGATGGATCAAAGCCTATAGAGAGGAACCTCAACCAGAATGGGTGCACTTATTTTATCACACCCTGGACGTCATTCCTAAAAACTGGTATACTGAAGCAGAGCTCTGGCATGACATAGGCGAGTGGGATATCTTGCGCGTAGAGTTTTTTGTCGACATTCCTCTTTGAAGACCAATGGGTGGATCCCATGGACGAAGCATTATAGCTGGTAAAGGCCACCATTTTCAAGGCACCACTAGAATGAGAGGAAATTGTGCAGCCCAACTAGTCATGACAGCGGAGCCAGGCACTTGAATGTTATAATGTCCATGTATATGATGATGAGGATGATCCATGAAACATTAATATTCCAAAATCAAAGGGGATCCGTGAGGTGTACGAACCTGAAATCAAAGATCCTGATATCACGACGCTATTGAAAATGAAACAAGTCAATATCGTGACCAAAGAAGAGCCAAAGTATGCAATGCTGGGGGATTATTGGGACAATGCCACAGTGGAGAAGGTTGTCAAATTGCTTCAGGAATATCAAGATTTGTTCACAACAAAGATCACGGAGCTAAAAGGGATCCTAGGATACTTGGGAATGATGAAGATAACGTTGAAGCCAGATGCTAAACCAGTGAAGCAGTGACCCTACCGATTGAATCCAAAATATAAAGCAAAGGTCCGCAAAGAATTGGACAAGATGCTGGTAGTAGGAATCATTGAACCAGTCGAGGAGTCCGACTGGGCAAGTTCGATGGTTGTGTAGGAGAAGAAATAGAAGGGTGAGATTTGCATTTGCGTGGATCTCAAGAAGCTCAATGATGCCTGTGTTAATAATCTATTTCCAACACCATTTACAGATGGGGTACTGGAAAATGTGGGGGGGAAGGAAGTCTACTCATTCTTGGATGGTTTCTCAGGATACCAACAGATCAAGATCGCGCTAGAGGTCAAGAGTAAAACAATGTTTGCCACTGAATGGGGTTGCTTTTAGTACATGGTGATGGCCTTTAGACTAAGAATGCGCCAGCGATATTTTCACGAATAGTAGCAGCGGAATTTAAAGAATTTATCCACAAGTTCTTAGAGGTCTATCTTGATGACTGGACTATGTTTGTACTAGCTAAGAAGCACGTAGTGAGCTTATGGTTGATGTTGGATACTTTCCTGCCAACACCAAACTGCACTAAGATTAAAGAAGTGTACTTTCCTTGTCCCATTCAAGAACCTGCTAGGCCATGCGGTCTATAAGCAAGGCCTGATGGTAGATCTATTAAAGATCATTGTCATAATCAATCTGCAAGCACCACGAAGTGTCAAACAATTATGTGCCACACTGGGACACACGAGCTACTATCAAAAGTTCATCAAAAGCTACGCTTAGATCACAGCTATGATGGAACAGTTGCTAAAGAAGGATGCTACTTATTGCTGGAATGAGGAATGCAACAAAATTCTGGAGACGCTTAAGGAAAAGATGGCATGAGCCCCGATATTGGTCTTTCCAAAATGGGATGTCAAATTTCATGTGCATGTTGATGCATCATGTATCACATTGGGGGCAGTACATACTCAACCAGGAGCAGAGGGAATTGACCACCTGATTGCATTCGCAAGTCATCGGTTGTCAAAAGCTGAGAAGAATTAATCCACTACTAAGCATGAGGGATTAGCGATGGTATACGCACTTCAAAAATTCCACCACTATCTGCTTGGAGGCCACTTTAAGATGTATACCATTCACTCAGCGTTAAAATACCTAGTGAGCAAGCCTATGTTGGGGGAGCGCATTTGTAGATGGTTGCTATTATTCCAGGAGTATGATTTTGAGGTCGTCGTACAATCAGGACATCTAAATGAAGGCTCCAATGACCTAGTTCGAATTGAGACTGGCGAAGAACCCACAAATCTAGAGGATGGACTCACGGATGCAAAGCTATATGCGGTGTGCATAACAGATGGTCATTTTTAGGATATAATCCATTTATTAACTACAGGAACTGTGCCGAAGGGATATTATGTTCAGTAGTAGAAGTAATTGTTGATACGCACAATAGACTTCACCATGATTGCAAGACACCTCTACAAAATGGGCAACGATGATATATTGCATAGATATGTCCCGGAGTTCGAGCGAGGACAGATCCTGTCTGAAGCACATGGGGGGGTTGCTAGCAGACATTATGCAGGTCAATCCATAGCCCAAAAGATTCTTCACATAGGATTATGGTGGCCCACTTTGCATCAGGATTCAAAAGCATAATGTCAAGACTGCGATGTATGTTAACAGACGAGGAAACCATCACGAAGAGATGAAATTCCACTCCAGCAAAAGATGACGCTACAACCATTTGAGAAGTGGGCAATCTATTTCGTAGGACCTATCGAGCGGTAAGGGAAGACAGGTGCGTGCTATATCATCACCGTGATAGATTATTTGACCCGATGGGCAGAGGCACAACTGGTTAAGGATTGCACGGCTGCAATAGATGCAAAGTTTTTATTCGAGAACGTACTGATAAGGTTTGACTGTCCCAAAATTCTCATGAGCGATCAGGGAACACATTTCCTTAATGAAACAATTAGCACACTCACTGAGGAATTCCAAATATATCACCAACATAGTATGCCATACCACCCGTAAGCGAATGGGACCCTCGAGGCATTCAACAAAATCTTGAAGACAGCGTTGACGAAGGTCTGTAATGTGTGAGGAAACGACTGGGACTTTCACATCCTTCCTATGCTATGGGCATACCGAACCACATGTAAGAAGTTGACGGTCCAGACACCTTTTCGATTAGTCTATGGCAAGGAGGCCATTATGCCTATGGAATATATTGTGCCTAGTCTACAGATTGTGGCAATCACAGGTATGGTAGACCACCGGGCTTTGGAGGAAAGGCTCACGCAGCTAGAGTAACTGGAGGAGGAACAATTTTTGGTCGAATTCCATCAGCAAGTATAGAAACAACGCGAGAAAGAATGGCATGATCACCATATCAAGGTGTGCACCTTCAAGGAGAATGATCTAGTATTGCTATACGACAGTAAGTTCAAGAAATTCCTTGGAAAACTTTGAATGCATTGATTAGGACCTTATGTCATCAAAGAAGTTACTGATGGGGGCACGGTTCAGCTTGCCAAACTCAATGGAGACCCCTTCCTGGGCCGAGTGAATGGCAATCACCTGAAGCTCTATACGGGTACGCCGGTATCCTGACTAACTGTTCATAGGATAGTCTCACTACTCCATCCAGTTGAAAGAGAGCACAGGACGGTAAAGTAGTCTGGGGGAAAGAGGTGTGAGTGCCAAGATATGCGTCGATCTGGCCCATCACCAAGATCGCAGTCGTGTGGTCTGAAGTATGTTGTTGCATTGCTATGAGCAAAGGAGACTGTTCATGTCACTATTCATTACAAGATGTCTACATTATGGTGAAAGGACATGGGTAGCAAGCAATTAAGAGAAGGAGTACGAGCCAGATATGGAACGAGCTGCCACAAATTTTACATGGGGACACTAGAACAGGCAGGAATCAATGAAATTGAAATTTGAATTGCTTATAAATCACCAAGGAGCATCCACTAGGTGAAATACACTTCTGGAAAACATATGCTAAGTATCGATATGGAGCTATTCATTATCTCTGTACAAGGAATAAGCCTGAGGGTGGTGATATGGCCATTGGAGTAGCAGGACTCTCTAAGGAGCATGGTGTTGACAGCTGCGGGTGTCCTGCAAACTGTAGCATCAATAGTAGGGGATGTACTGGAAAAGAGGAGACATGAAGCAGAATTGGTCTGGATGTTCTCGACTCACTCGGGGGTAGGCCGGTGAACTACAACAATACAAAGAAAGAATGGAAAGGCAGATACCACAAGTAGAAGCGAAGTTAATAAGTCATCTCTGAAGGACCTTGAGGATTGGGATCTCGCAGACAGTAGTACAGGTCTTGCAAAATTGCAACACAAGCTGCCATAGACAGTGCGAAGAGTAGATATGAAGGTTGGAAATGGCTATGGTGGTACAAGGAGGTCCCGTATGTAGCTCCCCCGCTAGAGCTAAAATCCTAGGAGGGGGTGTTCTGTTGTAACTGAACAGAACAGAATGAGCAGTATCAGTCGCAAGAATTAGCATAAACAATGAAGTAGGAGTTGAACGAAGCATTGTAGGAGACAACAAAGAAGTAGTAGGACAACGAGCTTCACTCAGAGATAGGTGAATTGCGGAGCCACAGCAGCGCATCTCGCCGCACCAATGAGTGACTTGGGACGAGTCACAATGATTGTGCTGGGAGAATGTTGGGTAGCGGAGGTCCTGCGTAATAGTTTTGGGCCTGATAGCCTAGCAATTAGGATGAAAATATAGTAAACCTCTGAAATATGTGGAGCCCGAAATATAAAAGGTCAAGTCAAAGGGTTGTGCGCCCAAGAAATAATATAAAATAATAGGAAGTAAGTCGGTCTGCGGACTATAGGAAGGTATAAATAGAGCATGGCTCTATGAGGGACAAGCAGTTCTTGGGTTTGATCTTGGATCGGAATTGTAATGGGTTCTTGAGAAAAGGAGTCTGAAAGTGTCTGTAAATTCGAGTCGGGTGTTTGGGTAGTGGATAGAGGCTTTGTAGTTGTGTGCGTAGAGGCTTGAAAGAGTCTGCAGCTGTGTGCACGGACCCCTGCAGCTGAGTGCGTAGGGTGGATTTTGATGTATTGGTGATAAAGTGGAAATAAAGATGAGTTTCCTTTGTAAATTTTGTGCTACAATCTAAGTTATTGCGGATCTGACTTTGTCTATGGTTAATATTATGGTTTGATCTATGCACTTATGCTTATGTTATATATATGTATTCGAATATGAGTTTATTCTAAGTGCGTGAAATGGTTAACTTTGTTAAATGTTTTCTTAAAGACCCTGCTAAGTAGATCTGATTTACAATACCTTATCAAATAGATTAGATCTGTAAACATCAAAATAATAGAAAACAGAAGGATTTTGGGTCAGGATCTGCGTGAATCCCGAGTGGCGCAAAGCTATGGAAAGGAGTGTGAACCCCTTAGACCACATCTAGACATCCCAAGGGTGCGGCAACCTAGTTCTAGCACCCTCCCCTGCTACCTCGGGTGAGACCTCAGTCCGCGCTCCACGGGCTGTTACCGAAAGGGCTGGTAGCTGCGAGATTTGCTTGGCTAAATAATTCTTCCGAACCTAGGTCAAGCCCAAATAAGACTACAGTGAGATTATCCTTGATGAAGAAGAAAACAATGGAATTATAGAGCATCCATTCCATCTTGTATCATCTCTTTCTTTGTATGGGGGAAACTCTTTGAATGAGAGTGATCATGAGATTTTTTCGATGTATACATTCTTAGACTTGTGATCAAATGGATATTATGATTGATTAATTTGTTTGTTGAAGTTGAAAAATCTTATCAAACTAGTGATGTAGATAGTTTCCATCCAAATAATTGTGATCCTGATAACTTAATCGATAACAAATGTCCAAATGAAATTAGTGATCTGACTTAGTTTATAAAATGTTCTTATCCATATTTTCCAAGTTTTGAAACTTTTTAGGAAGTTGAGGCACTTCAACTCTCATTGACAATTATGATAGGTTATATTGATCTTGGTACAGTTAATGAACAATGTAAGATCTGAATTTTCTCATACAATTATTTCAATAGTATTGTTTCACTGGATGCAAACTCATTCTTCATGGATTTTTAGATTTCTTGTTACAATTTTCCTATTTCTCAAAATTGGGTTTGTTGTGTCAATTTATTGAGTAAATTAGCACAAGTATTTAGTTATCAATCCGGGGTCGTAATCTTGGAAGCATGTCCAAAATATATGGATTTCATTTGTAGTCAATTTTAGAAAATGAAATACAAAGATTGAAATAAATGCATATTACAAATATAAAATCTAATTAATTAATTTCTAATTCACTTAATAATATGTGGGATGAGGCTCCTATCTTAGGAGAACCTAGTTGTCCTTCCCTACAATACTATTTCCATGAAGAGAAATCCAAAAGCACTAATTAACAATGGTTTATGATGTAGAAGATGTAAAAGAGGAGGCTCCTAACTAAGGAGGACTAGATTGTCCTTTGCAATTCTTAGTTCAAACCAGAAATGCAAAAATAACTTCAAATAAGAAAAGGAGAATGAAATTCAGTTTTAGTTCAAGATCAAATAGAAGGGGAATTTAACTTAAAT
Organism: Pinus taeda; assembly: GCA_000404065.3. NCBI lineage: Eukaryota > Viridiplantae > Streptophyta > Pinopsida > Pinales > Pinaceae > Pinus > Pinus taeda. The sequence continues at coordinate 286,635 of APFE030380265.1, forward strand.
TCCTATGTATCCCTTCATATGTAGATTATAATGAAACCAATATCCATCCAGTAATCATCACACATCTAAATATATTTGAAACAAGAACTAATTTATGAAAACTATGAAAATTTAACCAAGAAGCGCACTTAGCTTGGTGTGGGGAGCCTCCACCCTTGCCTTGCGCACTTGAAGAGATATAAGCTACAACAACTTCAGTAAATCAACCAAGCATGAACAACAAATTTAAATGAAATGAGTTCTTCAATTAACTTTCAGTCTCAAAGAGTCTCAAAATCAGATTCTATAAATTCTACATGCTTATGTCTTCAATAGTCTTGGCTTAAATAGAGAAATAATAAACAAACTTGACTAAAAAGTCTCTAACAACCTTATCTATCCTAATCCAATCTATCTTGGTTGAATCCACCCATTCAGTTACACAAAATTTGGAAAAATCCCAAAAATCACTAATTTTGGCATATTTCCTAGGGATTACCTGAATGAATGGTCTTGTTTGACCAGCTTTGACCGGGGCTGTTTAAGCTCAGTTTGACCAAACCAATAGGAATTCGTTCAATATTAGTTCCCAATCTTTCTAGAAATGTGCTCAGCTCGTGCCCAAGTGTCCTACAAGTATGACTTCAATGGATCCATTACAATAATATCTAATACTGTCCAAAAATGCACTTAAAATCCAATTTTTGCAAAAGTATCTAAAAATTGAAAAACATCATTTATTTTCCTGAGTATGCATAATAAGTTCAAAATATGTCATATGTGGATGGTATAAAGTGGAAAATGATGGAAATTAGGTGGATTTTAATAAGAAAAATTTGATAAAAATGAGGGCCAACAGGGTTTTTGATCATACTGCCATAGTGAATTCACCCTCATACAAATATCTTATATCGAATTCAGGTTTGGAGTGCACACCTTCCTTAAATGCGAAAAATCACGAAGTTGATCAATTTGAAGATTACCTTTGGCCGAAGAATTCATTTATGTTGAATGCTATGGTGGATAATCAACTCCAAGTCTCTCTTGTGGATATATTGATGATACCGAAAATCCTCTTAAGTGTTTATAGGTACTTGAGTTATTCGTTGAATCAAGTTTCTCCTTTTCATACATTACACCCTAATTGGTTTCATATATTTTTTTATACTAGCATTCTTCTTCAATTATTTTGATTATTATGATGCCTGTACAATTTTTCGCTAGTCGCACGAAATGATTTGTCAAATTCAGCATGTGAGGAATTTGGTTCTATTGTTTAGAGCACTCGTGGAGCTATTCAAATTGATTTATCATTGTTAATTATAAACTAGGAATATGATACTTTAATCATCCCATATGATCATGATTTTTCCTCTAATGACAATCACTTAGCTTACCATTTTCCAATCAGCACATCCAATGAAATTTGTTTTACGTCCTTTGATCTTTATAATTGATCATCTCAATATCTAGATACTAGCCAAGAAGTTGAGGAACTTCAACCTTTGTTGATGGTTATGTCAGGTCCTCACTATCTTGACATGTCGATTGAATATGATAAGATCCATTTCCTGTCACAAGATTCTCATCCTTACTTTGCGCTTCTAATTGAAAATTCATCTTTTCAAGGATTTTAGGGTTTTCAAGAGGATTATTTTGAATTTCATGATCGAATCTAAGATTTCCTTGAAACATCTTACTTAGAAAGCCCATTTTCTAATAATAAGCTTTGGTATTTTCTCTTTCTTACTAAGGATGGCACAAATAAAGGGGAATTCACAAGAAGCTTTGGAGGTTTGTCTGTTTATAATCTTCACCGAAAAGGTAATATCACAAGTTGGGTAGAAGTAGTGACTATAACATATATTTCTATTGACATGTAATACCTTCAAATTTTTGTGCCAGTTATTCAAGCTCTTATTTTTTCCATTGCACATTATTTTATATATTTTTTAATTGCTTGCATCTTTGTGTATGTAGGTCAAAATCACCTACAATGCCTACATTAAAAATTTCATTATACATGACCCCGACCTTCTAGATGGTTAGAATAGGAGTAAGTCTAGCTGCATCTTAGTTTACCTTAGACATGCATTCTTCCCTATCTATTTATAGTCTTCATTTGTTTTCTAATTTTTTTCTTGAATCTTATTTTTGGTTACCCTAATTTTCCTTGTCCTTTTGATTATGCTTTCTTGTTGTGTCGTGTATTTTATTTTCTGTTCTGTTAATCAAAATTTACATGAAAGGTGTCCCATTCGAGATAGAAATGCAATTTTGCAAAATAGAAAAGGGTTTTATGACACTACAAAATTTGGCTAACCTTCAGTCCTTCTCCATATTGGTTACAACTTTCGGTCGATTATGTTCTAACAGAAAATATGACCTTTGTTTCACCCTATATTGCTCTTACATATGAGAATTTCCAAAATGGAATTACTATATAATTCTTTGCTATAGGGAACTTATTTCAAGAATAATTTTCTATTCAGAGGTATGGAAATTAGAGAGGGAAAGGATCACTTACTCCTTTTAATGTTACTATGTCATGTGCATGAGGGTTTGAGGACAACTTTGGGTCACTTTGGCTCTCTTTCATCCTTCAATTCCATCCTGTATCTTATTCTCATCCCTCCTGTGGTAGTTGATACCCTCTTGTAGCTATCCTGTTGCACCTGCAATGATAGTTTGAAGCAGCTCGGTGGCACCCTAGGTAGTTTGATAGCATTAGATTGTCCTTTCTCTAACTATTTTTCTAGAAATGAGCGATAATGAAACTGGAGTCAATCCTAGTACTTAATATTCCTTTTGTGGTAATGGCTCAGAGTGCTATGATGACATGGATCTTGCATGAACTTCCATTTTCTAATCATTGTCCCCACACCTTGAAATCATCACCCTACTCCTCGTGATTATCACCTCAGTCCTTTTAATCACCACCTCAATTGAGTTGAATTTTCCGTGTGCATGTGTAACTAAAATGAACTTTAGTTTACTAGTCAAGGGTGGTCAAGTTCACTAGCCACCTCCATCCCATTAAAATTCCTTTCTTGACTATTAACACATTTTAGCAATATATGCATAGGGAAAAGGTGAGGGTCGTCACACCTAAACCTACCTATGGATTGAATTGCTGGAGATGATTTCATGTTGGGGCTGGATCTCATAGCATTGTGATCTTAAGGGTGTTTATTTTCTTTTCTTATTTCTATTTATGTCTTCATAACTTGATGGTATTTTGACTAATATCTTTGTTGTGTGTGCAGGTCCCTTCCACGTGTCTAATCTATTTCTGGTGGAGTGTATGGATTACTTCATAAGGATTATTTTCCTCTTATATAATTCAGGAATGGATCCATGATGCTCTTTGTGGGTAGAAAAAAATAATTTTAAGAATTTTTCTTGTGACTATATAGGCTGCTACAGGAGGAGCCTCCTTCCTGTAGTAATTATTTAATCCCCTTTTTCAAGACCTCATTTTGCATGTTAGATTTAGGGAAAGTAATGAAATGTGTGAGGACAAGATTAAGATGATGAGGAAGTGGGGTAGGTGGTGGAAGAATGGAAAACTGAGGTTTTCCTATATTTTTTTTAGATGCATGAAAAATAGGAAGTTTGAGTTGACTTTGGCGTGATGGAGTGGATGGTTGATGGAATTGACATTGGTGGACCTCTCTCAACATTAACTAAATAACGTATGACCCTTTTTTCTCTTTCTCCCATCAAAATCTTCCTCCTGTAGCATTTCGGGCTCCTCTTGTAACATTGCAGGCTCCTCCTGTAGCATTACATTGCAGAGGAAAAATTTGATTCTTTTGTTGGCTGGATGACGGAGAGAGGTAGGTATGTGAATGGGTAGTGTGGAACTAAAATGTGTGGTCAGAACAATGGAGGAATACACTTATAGATGCTACCCTATAGCCATGATTCTATCAGTTTTTTTGAGTCTTCCAAAGAAAATATGTTAGCAAAAGTGGTGTAAGAACTCCTTCCCTATATTTTTCTCTTTTTTCTTTTCTCTTGTTTTTTTGTTTTTGTTTTTGAGATAAGAAGGCTACTTCTACAAATGTTTTCAACCTGCATGCATGCCCTAAGAACCTTATAGGATGTTTTCACCTAGGGATCTTTTAATCTTTTATTTTTTCTTTTATTCTCTTTTTTTCTCCTAGGATTCCTTAGAGAGGTTTTCAACTCAGGAGTTGGCATTAGATGCCTCATGGAGGTTTTCATCTAGGCCATCTTATTATATTATTATTATTTATTATTATTATTATGTATAGTATTAGTATTATTATTATTATTATTATATTATTATTATATTATTATTATTATTTATAGATTTGGTGGATTGAGGGCTATGATCCGCCCAATCACATTTAACTCTTTGCTAACTAAACTGGCAAACTCTTCCTTGGATAGAGATTTCTTGTACAAATTCAACTATGACCATTAACAAGTAAGGTAATCCCTCCCACATCAATTGTTATGATTTGGACTGATCCATTCTCATGACACTTCTCTACTAGATAGGGACCCCACCATCTTGTCATTGACTTCCCCTTGAAATCCTTGAATATGGAATCATAAAATAGGGCCCAATCTCCTTCTTGAAAAGTCCTTTCTCTAATGTGCTTATCATGCCAAATATTCCTTTATAGTTGGATTAGCTTAGTGTGCAGAAGAGCTTGTATTCTAAATTCATCTAGACCATTGAGTTGTAAAAACCTTTCCTATTATGTTGTAGTGATACCCAAGTCTAACTAAGTTGCCATCCTCAAGGTGTTGTACTCAAATTCAATAGACAACAAAGCCTTCTTCCCATATAGCAACTCAAATGGAGTGAATCCATTCGTGGTCTCTCAAGTGATGTTGTAGGCCCAAGTGGATTCCACAAGTTTGCCTTCCCAATCTTTGCTATTGTTGCTAACAAGCTGGGTAGGAATTCTCTCCAATGCTCTATTTGTGACTTCCACCTACCCATTTGCTTGATGGTAATAGGTATTAGATTTCCTATGCTTGATGTGGTTTTGCTTCATAAGATCTTAAATCAAACTTGATGTAAATTGTGCTCCTTGACTAGTGACTAATTCCCTTTGAAAACAAAATTTGTAGAATATGTTCTCCCATAGAAATTCATCCACCTTATTCTCAGTGGCTACTTTTACTACTTTTGTTTCAGCCCATTTGGTCAAGTAATCATTGCATACAATGATATACCTTTTCTTTCCTGATGAGGGATCAATAGGTCCAATGAAAGGCATGCCCCACTTTTCAAATGGATCTAGAATCAATTGAGATTATAAGGGCATTTAATCCTTGGTTGTTGGCTTACCCATCCTTTGACACCAATCTCACCTGGTGGTGTACCTCCTTGCATCTAAATGTAGAGTGGGCCAACAGTAACCTCCATGTGGATATTTGAAGGTTGTCCTCTTAACAACAAAGTGGCCCCATAAGGTCAATAATGGAATCCTGAGAGGATGTCAAAGACCTCTTCTTCCCTCACACATTTTCTCAGGATATGATCTAGTCCAAATTTGAAAATATTTCCCCCAATCCAAGTGAATGGAGCACTCTTCCTGGCAATATTTATTTTCTCCTTGGAGGATAGATTAGGAGGGAACCTCCCAACAACCAAATAGTTAGGTATATCAGAAAACCAAGGAGAAACCACTGAGATGGAAAAGAGATGTTCATCTAGAATTTGACCATCTATCATTTCTTTCTTTCCTATAGCCAGGGTTAGTCTTGAAAAGAAATATGCAACCACATTCTCTTTCCCTGATTTATCAACAATAGTCAAATCAAATTGTTGCAATAATAACAACCATCTAGTTTTCCTAACATTGACATCAATTTTATTCATTAAATACTTAATGGATGCATGATCAGTGTGAACCAAAGTTTCATAACCAGTGATATAATACCTAAACCTATTCAAAGAATGAACCACAACCAAGAGTTCCTGATTTGAAAATCACTCTTGGGTGACCTCAGTTAAATTATTAATGAATGAAGGTATTATGGACTCATGTGTTGGTGTATGTCTATGCTATTTTAGGCAATGGATCGATCAAATTGAAAAATACACAGACACTTGAAATATGGAAAACAACAAGAGAAACAAAGTAATAAAATACAAGAACATTAATAAGGAGTTCACCCTATCCTCCAGGGCTAGGGCTATGTCTCCGGTCCAACTTTCAGTGGTAGCCTTCTTTTATTGTGTCTTTAAAGCAGATAATTGCAATGAGGAGCTCAAATTGAGTCTCCTGTAATAGTACAATGCCTGGTAGGGTGGTTCTTGGATCCCCCAAGCCACTAGAGTGCACAAACTCTTTTCCTATCCAAGTCTTGACCTCTCTGGTCTTTAATGGGAGGAGCCCAATGTGGTGCCAAATTCTCGACAGATCCTCTCAGGGATGGCCTGAACCTCTCAAGCTCTATGTCTTCTTGATGTTGCCTTTGGTCAGCTCGGCTCTCTGTTTTCTGCTTCTTGCTTCATTTTCTTTTCTTTTATCTGTCTTCATTCTCTTCTCCTCTCTGTGTCCTCTGTTCTATCTATTCATGGCTTAAAGTCAATCTATCCCTGACTGTTTGCTTCCTCTTCCACCCCTATCGAATTTCCTACTGCTGCTCACTTGGAGTTCCCTGTCTCTGCATCATCATCAATGGCTCACAGGGAGTGGCCACTTTTCCTCTTGTGATTTGCACCAGCGTTTTCTCGTCGGTTTGGTTTTCTGGTTACATTGTGGAATGAGTCTTCCACCAACTCAGTGATCAAATTGAATGTCAAACTTCTTTCTGTCAGTGCTAAATCCCTTGTCAAATCTAGTTCCTCCATTGGGCATGATCTCCGTCGTTAGATCTAGAGCCCCCAGATCCTATGAAATTGGCTCATTTCACACGATTGACTTTCTCGACCATTAGCATGCGATGAGCAGTGGTTTTCTCTCTCATTCTCCTACCACACATTGGGTGCTGAATGGAATCGCTCCTTTTTCTCCAAATCCAATTACCGCCCAGGGGTGCCCCTGATATACTATACGTTTTGGAGCACGGGTCCCGCCTTTAGACCTTAGCGCTTTCCCAATGATTTTCCTGGCTTCCATGCAACTGAGCACTCGGGGCCTTTCCTTCTCGATGGGTTTTGCCCAGCGATGCATTATTAGCACTAATTGTGCATCAAAAATGCCCTCTCTTTCCCAATATGGGCTTCCTAACAGCTAGTTTCGCCTCCTGCGCAGTCTCCATGGGTCTCGATTAGCGCGCATTGACCGAGGTCCTCATCGTTTCTTGCTGGATGCAAACTGCCACTGTCCAAAGGTCTTCTTGATCGCTCTGTGCTCTTAAATTTGAAGTTTTTGTCTTGATTTGATACAGTCATGGTATTGTGATAATCTTCATGGATCCAATTTGAATCATGGCCTTCCCACTGAAAAAGATTTTGGACCACTGAAAGTTGGTTTGCAAGCATCGACTAAGTGAGGGTATAGTTTTCTCACTTGTCCAATCTCAATCCACTTTGCACTACTCGGCTTTGAACCCTTGAGCCCTATTCTGAGGTACTCAACATCTCCCCTACACGTCATCCTCACCTTCCTGTCCAAAAATTGTGTCTTCCTACAATTCATTAAGATATTCAGGTAACAGGTCATCAATAGAAGGCAATTAACTCTGCTCTTTGGGATCCTCAATTAGTGAGGGTTCAAACAATCTCAAGTAATTTGCATTCACGACTGAGTAGATGTGCATGTAATCTGGTAGATCAAGGCGAAAAGCATTTTCACCAATCTTCTCAAGTATCTTGAAATTCCATACTTGATAGGCTTTAGCCTTTTACCTTCACCTTGCATCATGTCCTTGCTGATATACAGCCAGACTTGATCACCAACTTGGAAACTATGCTCCATCTGATGCTTGTCATGCCTTGCCTTGTATTTGGCTTGGCTCTTTTCCAGTTGTTCCTGTACTGCCTGGTGGATCTCCTGGATTTGTTCAATGAACCTAGTTGCCTTGTCCACATCACTGTGTCCCTCAACTGTTGTGTCTTTACCAAAGCCAAAATCCAAAGGAGACCTTGGTGTGAAACCAAAACAGGTCTCAAAAGGAGACCTCTGTGTAGAAGAATGTTTTTCTCTATTGTAAGAATGCTGCACATAACACAAATTTTCATCCCAAAGCTTAGGATGTTTGCTGCAATATCCTCTGAGTAACTGGATCACTGTCCTATTAACTACTTCTACTAGCCATCAGTTTGTGGATGAAAAGTTGTGCTTTTCTTCAGTTTGGTGTCCATCAGTTCCCACAAACTTGACCAAAACTTCCCCACAAATCGGGTGTCTCGATCAGATACAATCGAAGTGGGTAATCCAAAATGAACCCATACATGTTGAAGGAACAGTTTCGCAATTTGTTCAACTGTGATCTATTTATTACAAGGTATCAAAATACACATTTTGCTGAACCTATCCACAACAACATACAAATAATCACGACCTTTCCTAGATTTAGGCAATCCTCCAACAAAATCCATGGAAACACTTTCCCAAGGGTGAGAAGGAACTGTAATGGAGTGTACAAGCTCGTTTCTATTGTTGGGCTTGCTTTTAGCACACATAGTAACACCCTCTTACATATCTAGAAACTGTCTCATTCATTTTTGGCCAATAACAAAATCTTTGCAGTTGTGCAACAGTTTTACTTACCCCAAAGTGACCTGATATCAGAGAAGTGTGTGCTTCTCTAATTATCTTTACTCTCTCAGTTTGTGGAATGCAAAGTTTCCCACAATGGTATAAGAGTTGGTCCTTCACATGATAATCCAATTCTTCTACTCATTTTCCTTGACTCAAAGTTGCATATACATCTTTGAAATCAATATCTCGAGCATATTATTCAATGTAGCTTTCATGTAACACAACATTATGCTCAAGTATAGAAGATACATTTATAACAGGTCTATATAACATATTCGCAACTTTATTATGTACACCCTTTTTATATCTAATGACTAAATGAAACTGTTGTAGAAAGCCCATCCATCTATAGTGTCTTGATTGCTGCAACTTAGTTTGGGAGTGTAGATATTGAAGTGGTTGATGATCAGTATGTATTACTGTCTCTTTCCCCATTAAGTAATGTTTCCACTTTTTCACACTCTATACTAATGCATAAAATTCTTTATCATATGTAGGATAGTTAACTACTACAGGATTAAAAGTCTCAGAATGATAACATATGGGTTTACCGTGTTGTGTCAATGCTGCTACCATGGCATAGTCACTGGCATCTATTTGGATCTCAAATGGTCTTTTAAGATCAGGCAGTGCTAGTACAGGTGTTGTACTAATCTTTTATTTCAAGGTGTTGAAGGCTTTCTGATGTTTGCCTCCCCAGTGAAACACCTTGTTCAATCCTGTTAAAGCATGTAAGGGAGTTGTAGTTGAGGAAAAGTTAGAAATGAACTTCCTCCAATACTGTGGTTCTCCGAAGAAGCTTCTCACTTCTGTAGCAGATTTGGGTTTAGGCCAGTTCACAATGACTACCACTTTAGAGGGATCTATCTTCAATTCACCACCCCCTTACTATATGACCCAAATAATTCAAATATTTTTTGCCAAATTCACATTTTGAGAGTTTAACATGAAGTTTTTCTCTTTTCAAAACATCTAATGTTTGTTGAACATGCCTTAAGTGTTCTTCCCACATTTTACTAAATATCAGAATGTCATCTAGATACAAATAACAAAATCATCAAGAAAAGGTCTGAGTACATCATTCATTAATCTCATGAAAGTAGCAAGAGCATTAGTTAAGCCAAAAGGCATAACCAGCCACCCATACAATCCATACTTTGTTTCGAAAGTAGTCTTCCATCCATCATGTTCAACAACTCTGACTTGATGGTATCCACTATGCAAGTCTAGCTTGGAGAAATAAATAGCTTCTTTCAGTTGATCTAAAATATCATCTATGCAAGGAAGGGGATAATGATTCTTGATTGTTATCTTATTCAGTGCTCGGTAATCAATGCACATTATCCACGAACCATCTTTCTTTCTCACCAAAATGATTGGTGATCCACATGGTGATGTGCTAGACCTAATGAATCCCTTCTCGAGCAACTCCTGCAACTGCTTCTTGATTTTAGCATTCTCTAAAGCAGACAACCTCTACATTCCAATTTTAGGCAATGGAGCATCTTGCTGCAAAATAATATCATGCACTATTTCCTTTTTGGGTGGCAGACCTTTAGGTTCTTGAAACAAGCTATCATACTCTAAAACAACCTTTTCTAAATCAGCTTGTTGTTTAGCATTACAGCCCTCAAATACATTGGTTTTATCAGATTTTTTTTCCTTTACAACCAACAGTAAGAATTGTTTGCATGAATTTATCATTCTTTTCATCTGCCCTGAGTTTATGACAGTATAATTATTCTTGAACTTATGAGCTCTTACAAAGTATTCGATTCCATCTTTAACAAATAGATACTTGTTCTCAGCTCTATAGGAAATATCTTTTCTATCATACAAGTAACAACTTCCTAAAACAATTCCACATATATCCAAAGGAATGATGTCTAACTCAACCTCATCTACAAATGTTGACCAAAAGAAAACTTGAGTTTGCACTGTCTAGTCACTTGTAGTTGTGCTTTATCATTCAACCATCCTAATGGGTATGGTTTCTTGTGAGGTGTAGTTTCTAATCCCAATTTCTTTACAATTGCTTCTAAAATTAAATTTACTTGTGAGCCACTATCAAACAAAATATCAATCTTTTGATGTTTGGAAATAACTCAAATATGTAAAAGCTCATGTCTTTTTCTCTCATTTTCTTCATCAATGGTAGATTGTGCAGAATTACTAGTAGATGCTTCAGAATTCTTACCTTTTATACTTGTGGCTGCAAGGGTTGTTTCATCTCCTGAGTCTGACGCCAAATATTTTTGAATAGCTGCAGTAGTCTTCTTCTTCTTGCCCTCGAACTTCTTAGGTCCCAGCTCTGAATGCAGAATCTGACAATTCTCATCATCATGCCCATCCTTTTTACAGTGAGTGCATGAAGCCTTGCTTTTTTGTGCAGTGTTAGACTTCCTTGCTTTCCACTTCTGCTTTCTTTTCTCCTTGTTCTTGCTTGCAGTGGATTGGCATGGCCCCCCAACTTCTGGATTTCCTTTCTTTCCTCTAGCTTCTAGATGAGTAGCTTGGACAGATACCTCATCTACAATAGTGGGATTAAACATGAGGATGGTGTGCCTCACGTAGCTATGTAGACCACCAATGTACTTCAACAAAGTCTCTGGTGAGTTGAATGAGATTCCTAGAATCAATGCTCTCTTTCTAAATTCCTGAGTATACCCTTGAACACTTTTCCCTTTCAACTATCGAAGAGTTTGCCAACTCATCATGTCTTGTTGCATGTAGGCCAATGGATAGAATTGTTTTTTGATTGCAGAAACAAATTCACTCTAGACAGAGATAGTCTTACCATGTCTTTTCATGTCAGCTTGGGTTCTGCCTTCCCACCAAACCAAGGCAGTGCCTCCAAGGTGTAGGCTTTCCAGCTGAATCTTTCTCTTGTCTGAGTCGATATTTTGCACTCTGAAATACACATCAATTTGTTTAATCCAATTGTCCAATTTTTCTGCATTTAACTCTCCATCATATATAGGTAAATCAAATTTAACATCTAGTTTGATCAAAGATGCTTTCTTTTTGTTTTCAGGGCTGTTAGGAGGTGTGAGAAAGCTTTCCTCTTTCCCTTTTCCTGTTGAGTGGTCATGGAAATGAGACTCATCTTCTCCTTTGTCTTGCTTAGAGCTTGATGAATCTTTATCCTTATGTTTTCTAAAACCCCTATAGATTTCTTCCACCATGGACTTTATGGCTAGGAAACGTTCTATGAATTGAGGGTCTGGCCCCATGGAACCTTCCTCTGACATTGTCTTCCGAGGATAGACTCTCCCAATTTCAAGATTAGTTTCGACCAACTCTCCTTCTCCTAATTTGAGCTTTGATATAGTTAGCATTCAACATCTAAACCAACACAAGCTTGTCTAACCTTAATAGCCTAAAGCTCTGATACCACTTGATTTGAAAATCACTCTTGAGTGATCTCAGTTAATTAATTAATAAATGAAGGTATTACAGACTCATGTGCTCGTGTGTTTCTATGTTATCTTAGGCAACGAATCGATCAGATTACAAAATACACAGACAATGGAAGAATGGAAAACAATAAGAGAAACACAGTAAGCAAATGCAAGAACAGAACAGATTTAATAATGAGTTCACCCTATTCTCTAGGGCTACATCTCTAGTCTAGCTTTCAGTGGTGGCCTTCTCTTATTGTGTCTTTGAAGTAGAGATTTACAATGAGGAGCTCAATCTAAGTCTCCTGAGACAGAGTATGCTTGGTAGGGTGGTTCTTGGATCCCCCAAGACACTAGAGTACATAAACTCTTTTCCTTACCAGATCTTTGACCTCTTTGGTCTTTAATGGGAGGAGCCCGATGTGGTGCTTAATTTATCGACAGATCCTCTCACGGATTGTTTGAACCTCTCAAGCTTTCTATCTGCTCGATGCTGCCTTAGGTCAGCTCGACCCTCTGTTTTCTGATTTTTGCTTCACTGTCTCTTCTTCACTCTCACTTTCTTTGTCTTCGTTCTCTTCTTCTTCGTTGTTTTGTTCTCTGTCTATTCATGGCTTAAAGACGATCTATCTCATGACTGTTCGATTCCTCTTCTGCCCATTCTGATTGACTGCTACTGTTCACTTGGAGTTCCCTACTTCTGCATCATCGTCAACAACTTACGGGGAGTGGCCACTTGTCCTCTTGTGAACTGTGCCAGCTCTGTCCTGACGGTTCGATAATCCAGTTACATTGTGCAATGACTCATTTGCCAACTCAGTAGCTAAATCATACCTCAAACTTCTTTATGTCGTGGCTTAATTCCCCTGTCAAATCCGGTTTCTCCATCGAGCGTGATCTTCGCCATTAGATCTAGAGCCCCAAGATCCTATGATATTCGCTCATTTCGAATGGTTGACTTGTTCGACTATTAGCATGCAATGAGTAGTGGTTTTCTCTCTCATCCACCTGCCATGCGTTGTGCACTGAATGGAATCGCTCGTTTTTATCCAAATCCACTCACTGCCCAAGGATGCTCCCAATATATTGCTGGTTTTGGAGTGCGGGACCCAGCTTGCACCTTAATGCTTTCCCCATGGTTTCCCAACTTCCCATGTGACAGAGCACCCAGGGCCTTTCCTTCTCGAGGGGTTTTTCCCAGTGCTTAGCGCAAAGCGCTAATCGCACATCAGAAATGGCCTTCGTTTCCCGATCTGAGCTTCCCAAGTGCCAGTTTTGCCTCCTGCGTGGACTCCATGGGCCTCGGTCAGTGCACTTTGACCGAGGTCCTCGTTGTTCCTTGCTAGTTGCAATCTGCCATTGTCCAGAGGTCTTCTTGCTCACTCTGTGTTCATAAATTCGAAGTCTACCCTGTCTTAATATAGTCATGGTACTTGATAATTTTCATGGATCCAATTCGGATAATGTATATAGAAATATCCAAATGCACTTTTATTTTTACAATGAGTGGCATCTAAATATAAGCAAATTTGAAGCCAAGTTTCCAATGTTATACAACACATAATTTTGGTGCTTTTCAAGAAGGATTTGATTGCACAGGAGTTGTCAAGGCTAATATAGAAAAGGCCTTCACATTATCAAGTAAGCATATTAATGTAATAAAATCTAGCATTTCATAGTATGTATCTAAGTACCAATTGAATGTGTTTAAAAATGAAATCATAATTTAATTTTTTTTATGGTAAAATCAAGGGATTGAACACTGAGGGGATTTTTTTTTTTTTTTTTTGGTAATATTCAACAATTTTATATGAAACAACCTCTTTGACAAACAAAAAATCATATTTCTCCCTTATATTACAAAATTAGGGTTAACAATTAATTCTTAAACAAATTGAAAAAAAATTAATAAATAAATTAATTTAAAGTAAAAAAAATTGCTCTCTTGATTCAAGAAATTGATTTGTAATGACTTGTAGGGTGTTAATTGCCCAAACCCTAGAAACAAAAAATAACCATTTTTAAATTGAAATTGCTAAGATTAAAGTGAAGACTTAGGATCAAAATTTGAGTTTGAACTTCTGAGCTAACATTAAAGTGAAGACTTAGGATCAAAATTTGAGTTTGAACTTCTGAGCATCATAGGTTTGAATTTTCAGTCTAGACAATATGATAAATTCTTGATAATTAAAGAACAAAATCAGTCTAGTCAAGATGTGAAATTCTTGATATTTTTTATTATTATAAAAACCATATCCTATTTACTTTGTTTTTCAGTGGACAATCTATAAGTGACCAACTATTTTGTTTGAAATAGTTTCAAAGAAATATCAGAGCAATTAACTCACACTGTTGAAAATTCCTTTTCTTAATAGAAGTGGTGTTGGAATTCATTAAGAAGATTGAGATTTTGAATCAAAATATCTCATATTGCTATGACTGGTTGATGTTGAAAGAGTAAGTGTAATTTTCAATGCACTGTGAACCTAGAAGTCAACAAAAATAATGATCAATAGGAAAACTAAAAGGGGTGGTGAATAAAAGGAAAAATGAGTGGAAAAATAGAACCTTATGGAGTTTGAGATAAACAAACATCATCCAGATACCATAAAAGTCTCAGAGGAGAAGGATTGTCTAGATTTACTTTTAAAGTTTCAAGGATATAACAAAAAATTTTCAAAAGTTTTTGCTCTAACATTTGATGGAAATTGTGCCTGAGTTGGAGATTTAACTATTCATCTATCATAATATATATTAAGTCAAGTTAGAGGACTACCCTAGCAAGGTGAAAAATGGTTTAAAACTCAACATATACAAGATTGGCCATGGACTTATTCTATTAAGAGATCTATAACCAACCCAAAATGGAAATGAGGAATGCCTAGTACTTGGTTGCAACATCCTTATAGGAGATGCAAGTTTTGGAGAGATACCTCAAGTCACAAAATGGCTTATTGACACAATGCAATTATACACACATCAAAGAAAATCAAACTATGAAGGAAGGGAACAAAAAAGTGTGCAAAAAGAAAATAATTTGATCTCAATCCAAGCTTGTAAATGGCATGAGAAGAGGAAGGCTTTGAAAATATAGAAAAACATTTAAAGATTAAACTACTCATGAAGAAGCCAAAAGAAGGATAAACATCCCAGGCACCTAAATACAATGTAAATCTCCCTCTACAAGCAGCTAAGAAAGCTTGAAACAGTTTTTGAGAGTGAGAAGTAGGATGAGGACATATTTTTATCATAAGCTTGGAGGGATGCCATTCCTCATTTTGACCAAGGGAATTCCTATGGGTTTTGCTTATATTATTCTTTAAAAATGAATATTAGTCATTTATGATAATATTTACCTAGATTTTGGCCATAATAACACTTCCTAGAGGTATTTTCATTAAATTTTAATTTTTAGAATTTCTAGAAAATAAATGCATTATAAAATGTAAATTTCATATTTTAGGAGAATTCATAATTGATCATTCATTGTTATGGTTCCAGGCAAGCTGGGTGAAAATGGAAATATGGGTTATTTCTCGCAAGCACCCCAAGATGGTAAAACTCATATTCGACTGATCCAAAGCTGTCTTGGAGCACCCAGTCAACGTAGCCAGTTAAGCTGCTAAAAAATAGAACAACAAGCCATAAAATGCCCAAATTTGTGTTTTTCAAGTTGAATCCACGGAGTGATTTGAAGGGATATTTATATTAAATCTAAGTTATAGAATAGGTAACATTTAATTATAAACAAGATTTGTGTGCATTTTGTTAAGAACTTGCTTATAAAAGCAAAAAACTGTACTCATTAATTTTTGGCTATTGTAATTTAAATCAAGTATTCAACTTAAGTGATTTAAATCAAGTATTTGACCTAAGTGATTTAGATAAAGTTTCAGACCTATCATTGGTGATTTATGTCAAGAAATAATGTGGTGATTGAGTTTTAGTCCTCAATTTTTGTCTTGTATGCTTGCTTCAGCATGGAGGGCCCCCATAACTCAAGTTAGTACATTGTATTTTGTTGTACATTTGATAGGTAAATATTTGCGATTTCTTGTTAATATACATATTTACTTCTCTGATTTATGTCTCTATATATTTAGGTTTTCATCAGCTTCCAAACTAGATCACTTATTGGTGTAAAGATAGGTTTGATAGCTAGTTTATAGAGTTGCTATTACATATCTTATTTTGTGACTGTAATTTCTATTTTCATGAAGCTTCTGTTGTTGTTACAATAGACTTTGATCAATTGGTGAATTGTTAGTTTAGTTAGGAAATTAGTCTCAAGTTCCTTAACATTAAAAAAAAAAAACTTTACTTAGTCTTGTTTTGGAAATATATCACTTGTTGTAATAAAATAGGTCTAAGATTATTTTGCTAAGTTAAAAGTTTTGATAGCACCCAAGGGTGTGACTTGTGGGCCAATGAAAGCATTGCTAAGGTGTTCGTGTTGTTGTGCAGGTCACATGCTTAAACCTCATCTTACCTGTGTGCTATGCTTGGGGGTAGTGTAGTTGCACCTCGAGGTTATAGTGGTAGTCGTTGAGGATCAACCCCATGTCACACAAGTGCGAGAGCCAACGCATTACCGATTCTGCCAATAATAAAAAAATAAAAGAAAAGAAAAAGTTAAAACATTTGATAAATATAAATAGATGTGATTTGTTAAATAATAGACATCTAACAAAAGTTCATACTAGTTTTTGAGAACAAGTTACTAGTAGCTAGTTCTACTAGTTATTGGTTTCTAAGTCCTTCAAGAATTTTAAATTTTGAATATAAATTAAATATTAGATTGCATAAAGGATTCTCATATTGTATCAAACATTTTCATATTAGATTAAACATACATTTATAAGTAAAAAATATTATTAGCATAATAGATTTTGGTGTGAGTAACTTATGGCCATCTTAGTTGCATTAAAAGCAAAGTGACAATTTCATTAAATCACTGAGTTATTAATGTTGCTCATAGATGTAGATTTCCTTGCATTTATTTATTGCTTTCCTAGAGTACTTGACATTATAGATATCTTTGTGTAGAGAACTTGGGTTTATGATAGAAATCATTTTATATGCCAATTTGAAGTATTTATAAAATCCAGTAAAGAGTGATTTTATTTAAAGCATGTGTGGTAGTTTAAGAGTGAACACTTGACATTATAGATATCTCTATGTAGAGAACTTGGATTTGTGATAGAAATCCCAGTATATGCATGTTTGAAGTATTTGTAAAGTCAAGTAACACTAATTTTATTTCAAGTTTATGTGCAAAATTTAAGAGTTTTTCAAGAATTTAGTAGCTGATTTTGACTTAGGAGTGATAAAACATCTAATTTAACTCATTTCAAATATTGCAGTGTGCTTCAAATTTTAAGAACACTGAATTGATACAAAAGTATGTCTTAGTTTAGAAGTTTTAAATTAGACTCGACAGATATTGCACTTGACTTTCTATGAATGCAATTTTATCCTCATGTTCTTTGATGTCATTTTCTCTATCTAAAGATTTTTTTTAGAGTAACATGTGCAATTGCTAATTGGTTAAAGCAATAACTAACAATTTGATTTTTTTTTTGTATTTAAAGTCTATTTCATTTGTACAAATTGTCTTATACAGTTCTCCTTTTCCTTGACTTTGTTTAACAATCTTAATCTTTCTTTTATTATATGCTAACAATTCTAATTATAAACTTCATCAATGGGGTGACATATATGATCATCTCCCATGTTAGCAAATTGTCTAATTTGCTTCGAGTGATTCCTTTATAAAAATCATGCATTTTCATTATCTTGCTTACTCATGTCTTTGGATTGTTTAGGACAAAGCAAATTCTTCACATCCCATTGCTATTGGTTTATTGGATTTACCCCATTATTAATCTATGCAGATTCAATTTGTTTGTCTTCACATTAGACTTGAGTTTTAATATGATCCAAGTCATCTTGAATTTGAGAATTAACTTGGTTTTGGTCAATGTTGTTTTTTGGTTCTAATGTTAAAGAAAAACAAAATCCTACACATCCAATTATTGTTGATTTGTTTGATTTATCTCATTTTAATGTCCATAGTTTCAGTGTGTGTGATTTTAGATTGGACTTGAGTTTTATTATATGCTCCAAACCATATTGATTTTGAGCTTCAACTTGGGTTTTATCAGCCTTTCTTTCCTTTTATAATTTATTTGCATCCTCATCTTGCTTTTCCTTCATATTACAACCTCTTCAGTGATTGCTTTCATTTGAGCCATTTTATATTCAGTAGTTGCTCTATCGATATATTCTTATTCCCCCTCTACTTTCTTGCTAATGTAACTTTAATCTATTATGCTTTCCTCTTGGCTGCTTCATCTTCTTCAACTCTCTCTTTTAGTGCTACTTCATTATGTTTTGTTCTTCTATGCTTTTGTTGCTTGTGTTACCATAGCCTCTTTTCCTTGACCAATGAACTTTAACCTCTTAACTTAAATTTTTTTCTTTCACCCTTGTCTTTTGTTGTCATCCATTCCTTGCTTTTTCTTGGCCCCAAAAGCTTCCCTTTCTAACTTCTATGCTTCATCTCCTTTATATCTCCCTCTACTTCTTCTTTTAAATATACAAGAGTTGTTCTTGTTGCTTGAATTCATCTTGAACTTGTTCTCATGACACAACATATTTGTAAGAAAAATCATGTTTTCAATACTCACGAGTAAAAGGCTAAGTTATTCTCAATTGTTCCACATGCCTGGATACAAATCCCTTAGGATCGTGTCTCCTAAATTAACATTGGGGAAGTTTATATTCTAGCATATATTGAGACTCTATTCTTGCAAATTATTAGCCATGTAATAACACCAATACATAGGAGTAAAAAATGATGCAATAATGCAAATATACAAGTAAAGAATGAAGGTTATGCACTTGTCATTATGTAGGACCAAAATACTATTTTGGCCATAAAAGGAGTAGGCAACTATGCACTGATGAGACAATGAAAGTATTAGTGAGTATATCAATAGGGGAAATCCATTATTTTCCAGAGGTTATTTAGTGGTTTTTTTGAAATTTAATGCAGGAAAAGAGATTACGATCACAAATCTAGAAAGGTTTTACTGTTTGGTATTGGATATCATCAACAAACTAGTAAACTTTTTAAGAAATATTAATAACATTTTTCTCAGGTTCCTTACAACTTTTCTTGAGTGAAGATTTTCTAGTTTTTCTCCATTGAAACACGAGTTTTAACTAAAAAATAAGTTTGGAGAAAAAGTGAAATTTAAAATTTCAATTTGACATAGACAAAGATTGGAGCGTCAAATCCCAAAAGTGAATATTTACTGGATTAATTCTCATTATTATTATTATTATTTTTATTATTGATGACAAAAATTAGTCTGTCCTTAACTAATGAGAAAAGTGCGAAAGATGAGCAAAAGTAGTAATTTTTGAGAGATAAATTTATTTATAAACTCATATTGGAACATATATATAGTCATTACAAAACTACTTTAAAAGGAAATATTTGTAAATATTTAAATTTAGTATGACTCAGTATTTTCTAAAAAGTAAAATGGGAAATTAAAAAAAAAAACTACAATTTTAATTTACAAATTAAATTTCGGAAAAAAAATATAAATATTTCCCAAAATATTAATATATCTAATACTTTTAGATATATGCACACTGATTACAAAAATGATGCTAGAGACGAGGCCATGGAAAATAAAGAGAAAACCTTCTGTAATGAAAATTTGTTCCCCTTTCCTTTGAGGGGATTCCTTGAATGTCTTTTAACCCATTTTTCCAAAAGTAGCTATAAACGAGAAGAAGGTGGACTCTCCTCCATCTGAATCATAAGTTTTCCATTCATTTTCTATCAACTTCCTATAGTCTTCCTTGCCCAACCAGCCGACATTAATTTTTTTAAGTAACTCGACAGTTTAGCATTTTGTTTTTTCATTGGAAGAAGAAAAACCTATGTTGCATGACTTTTTGGAACGTGGGAACGTTGGGAACTTGGGTATGGGTGTCGGGAACGGCTAGAGGTTTCCCCAAAATTTACAAGAAACAACTAATCAGGAATGATATACATATAATAAAAATATAAAAATTAAAATAAAAAATATATATTATATAATAATCAAATTATATTAAATCAAATATTCAAATATAAAATCAATTTATATATATCTCTTTTATATATAAATATATTCTCTGGCTTTATCTCTTCCTGAGTCTCTCCCTTTTATATATATAAAATATTAAAATGTCAAGTTCATTATCAATTCTCTAATGGTTAAGCATTGACTGCCACATACAATATGCACACAATCTTCTGCGATACATATACATAAACAAAAAAATAAATACTCATCAGCATGACATCCCAGATATTGCCCTTACATTGAGGTGTCACACGCTTCCTTAACCCATGAAGAGATTGCTTGAGTTTCTCAATTAAGGATATCGGTGTTAAGGATGTCTTTGGCCTTTCTTCCTAAGAAGGTTTCAACAAAGCCTCATGTTATGTGGGTAGTTCAACATATTTGTCTACGTGCTTTGTATTCCCCAACCCCAGGGAACGCGGGAACTCCAAAAAAAAACAGTCTTCAAAGCTTCCGAAACTTTCCCAAGCTCCCATTGCATCTCCCACAGAAAAGGAAATGTTCCCATATAGTTCCAAAGCTTCCAGGAGCGTGGGAACCATTGGAACGGGTTTTCCACCTCTAGGGAGTAGTTCCTGTGTAACAGAGAGAAAAACACTATGATTTTGAGAAACCAGTGGTGTCTACCCAACCCCTGATTTTGTCCACCTCTCTCATCAAGAATTTTAGGTCCAAAATCTGTTTAGCTCTTAGCTATCCCTTTAGAACGTCCACGACTATTCTATCAGGTTGTAACCAGTTCCAAGGTCCACCTCTACTAATTTAGATTCTTCTAACTTGTATTTGAAATATGCAACTTCCTTATCTAGGCTGGCATTCAACCCCAGATCTATGCCCCAGAGAAGGTGAAGTTAGGATTGCCTCCGATAACAATATTCTCGTCATCAAAAAAATGTTGATCAAGAAAAAACCCCCAGAAAATCTATTTTTCCTCATAAGCACCATAATGATTTATAAGTGAGACGATTTGGCTCACTTCCTGGAGGTTGGATTTGGTCCAAATCCCTGAATCCATAAAAGACATTAGAAGAGAAAATTGTTGATCAAGAAAAACCCCCCAGCAAATCTATTTTTCCTCGTAAGCACCATAACGATTTATGAGTGAGACGGTTTGGCCCATTTCCTGGAGAATTGGTTTGGTCCAAATCCTTGAATCATAAAAGAAGATGTTAGAAGGGAAACAAAATTTCTTCTTCTATTTGAACCCTACCACAGTTCCCAGTTACATCAATATATAGTTCCAATTACATCAGTAGACATAAAATCCTAGTTAATTAATGAGTTAATTTTAAATTAATTTTCAACTTATGCTTTTGTTTTTTTTTAATCAAAAGAATCTCCAGCTTGGGAATTCTTCCTAACTAGCATAAATATTTTTTAGTGGTCCCTAAAACCAGAAAATTTCGGAACCTCCTGGCTGCCTGCTCCAAGGACCCCTCCAGGGACCCTTTTTTTCATCTTATTTAATCTCTTCCATACCTCTTTGTTGGGCATGCAGTTCTCTCCTTACTAAGCCTAGTGTCGTTTCTAGAATTAATTATTATTCCAAAGTCCTCGGAAAATTTTTAGCTCCCTTCCCCATTACATCTTTCTTAGATCTTAAAAAATACCTTCCAATTTCTGACAAAGAATTCACATTCTGAGAATTCGAGTTTATAGGATTTGATCTCGTCCCTACACTATGGGGATGACTGCCTTGAAAGGAGAAAAAACCAATGTTTTCCTCCCCACAGTAATCAAGGGCTAAAAATAGAGGTCTAGCTCACGGAGTTTTGAGGAATAACTAAATCCTCCTTTACAACAACCCACGAACCAGAATGTAAAGAAATTTCACATCATTATTTGTCGATATTGACAGATCCTGTTAGTTTGACAATGAATTATGTAATTTTGAGTAAAATGTAACTAGTTAGTTCTATACCAAAATAGTAGTTATGTAACAGAGGCGGTTGGTATAAAACTAGTGAATGCTCGAGAAATGTAATCGTGGAGAATCATTGTTGAATTAATAGATTCCAATCCCTTGCCCCATGGATGTTTCCTTGACAGCTTGTCGAGGTTTTACTACGTAAATCTTGTGTATCTATTTGTGTGTTTGGTTTCAGTTTCAAATATGTTATGTGCTTTTTCTTGGTCAATCTTATAACTAAATGTATGTTCATTTCCCCTGTTTGTACAACAAGTGGTATCATAGCGTGAGTTAAGTTGAGGAGACGTTGCATAGGAAGGTTGGCTGGGTCATTTGTTTCAATGGACAACTACTGCGTGTTATCACTCTGTCTAGAACCGTCGAGAGGAGGGTGGTATTTGCGTGGAACGGTGTACAAGGAGGAGTGCTCTCTGCGTTGGACAAGAGCCATGCTCTCTACATGTAAAATTGAGGACCGTCAAGGAAGCTAGAGCCGTTGAGTCAAGGGAGGCCAAACCTTGGTTTGAGTGCTCTTTGTGTGGACCACCGTTGTTGCCATTGCTGGTCCTGTCTATATGTCCAGAACCTACGTGGAGTAAGGACGCCCATTCCAGAACCATCGAAGAGCAACCGTTGCTCTCTGCTCTACGTGCACCTGCTACATGTGTCAAGAAATGCCTGCGTGAAGATTGCAAGGGAAGAATTTGGACCAGAATCTACCTGCGTGAGGCCAGTTTCTTTTTTTTTAAATTCAGAGGTTGCGTGAGAGCCTGCGTGAGGCCAGTTTTTTGGAATACTGAGCTTGCGTGAAGATCCGAAGCCTGCATGAAGATCCGGGTGACCTGCGTGAGGCCAGTTTTTGGGAATGCAAAGCCTACGTGAAGATCCAGAGCCTGCGTGAAGATCCAGGTAACTTTTTTCTTGAAAGAAATTTTTGTCTCAGAATTTTTTTTTCGAGAAAGATGTGCAAATAAAATTTGTGTAAATTGAAGAAATTATAGAAATAAAAGGGGAGGATTTTATATAAATATTAGAGGAAAAAAAGGGTTCAGGAAGGGTTTCCTTGTTTGTTTTCAAACAAAAAAAACAAGGGGTTTGCAAGAAAGAAATGGTTTGCAAATTAAAAAAAAATATTAAAAAAAAAGGAAAATATAAATTCTAGTTCAAAGATTGAGATTATTTTTTGAAAAGAAAACCTTAGACTGAAGATTGGAACCCTAGAAAAAAGGCCAAGATGTCAAATGCAAAATTCGAGGTGGAGAAATTCATTGGAAAAAGCAATTTTGCTCTTTGGAAACTGAAGGTTAGGGATCTGCTCGTGCAACAAGGGTTGCACAAGGCATTAGATGGGGCAACTAAGAAACCTGCAACCATGAATACTTCAAATTGGGAGGACTTGGATGCCCGAGCTCTCAGTACCATCCGGTTATGCCTGGCGGATGAAGTTCTTTTCAATATTGTTAAAGATACTACAGCTTCAGGATTGTGGGGAAAACTGGAAAAACTCTATGACAAAGTCATTAACCAATAGAATTTATCTGAAAAGACAATTATATAGTCTTCAAATGAAAGAAGGTTCAAACGTTGTAGAACATTTGAATGTTTTTAATACACTTATATGTCAATTAACAGATATGGAAGTTAAAATACAGGAAGAAGATAAAGCCATAACCTTGTTGTGTTCTCTCCCTGAATCATGTGATCACTTCGTAAATTCAATCAGCTTGAGCACTGCTGATTCTTTGAAGTTTGAATCAGTCGTAGGAGCTCTCCTGTCTAAAGAAGTACAAAGGGAATCTAGTACTGAAACAGCTGCATCAGAAGCCATGGTGCTAGAGGACACTCAAAGGAAAGAGGAGAAAAACCAAGGGGGTCTTCCAAATCGAAATCGAAGATGTTTAAGAACTGACAATGGTGGTGAGTTCACTTTAGTTGAATTTGAACAACACTATAAGGATGAGGGAATTATTAGACACAAAACTGTTGTTTATACTCCTTAGAAAAATGGTGTTGTTGAGCATATGAATCAGACTCTTATGGAAAGAGCCAGAAGCATGATCAACAATGCTAACTTGCAAAAGGAGTTGTGGGCATAAGCAATATGTATTGCTTGTTATTTAGTTAATAGATCACCTTCAGTAGCAATTGATTATAAAATTCTTGAAGAAGTTTGGACAGGTCAGTCTTGTGACTATTCACATTTGAGAATATTTGGCTGTGATGCTTATTCTCTTATTCTGAAAAATCAGCGTTCAAAATTAGATCCAAAGTCGAAATTTTATGTCTTTGTTGGGTATGACTATGCAGTGAAAGGATATAGGTTGTGGGATCCTACATTGCGGAAGATAGTCATTAGTAGAGATGTAACATTTGATGAATCCTCTTTTTTAAAATCAAATGTTGAAAGAATTGAACGGGAACATGTATCACCAAATCAATGAGTTCAGTTGGAGGCTAGACCTTTCAATGACAGTCGAAAGGAAGGAGATACTTCTGGAGAAAAAGGTGTTGAAGACACAAAGGAAGTCATTGAAGCTTCTGAACCAGTTCAAGTTTCTAAACCAGTTCAGTAACCAGTCGCTCTAAGAAGGTCTACAAGGGAAAGGAAAACTCCCAAAAGGTATGAAGATTCTACTTCATCTTTTGCTTTGATTACTGAAGATGGGGAACCTTCTTGTTATCAGGAAGCAGTAGATGACACAGATAGTGAAAAATGGAAAACGACTATGGAAGAATAAATGGACTCCTTAGTCAAGAACAATACTTGGGATCTTGTAGAGCTTCCTGAAGGGAGAAGTGTTGTTGGATGCAAATGGGTCGTCAAGTTGAAACAAAAAGTTGATGGAAGTATCGAAAGGTATAAGGCGAGACTGGTAGCAAAAGGGTATTCTCAGGTTGAGGGTATAGACTTTCATGAGATTTTTTCTCCAGTTGTAAAACTTGTTTCAATTCGTACTGTGTTGGCACTAACTGCATTACTTAATCTTGAGTTAGAATAGTTAGATGTTAAAACAACCTTTCTATATGGTGATTTGAATGAAGAGATATATATGGAACAACCAGAAGGTTTTGTACAAGGTCGTAGCAGAAGATTAGTCTGCAAGCTCAGGAAACCATTGTATGGTCTGAGGAAGTCTCCTAGACAATGGTACAAGAAGTTTGATTCCTTCATGGTGAGCTAGAACTTTATAAGAAGTGAGTATGATCATTGTGTATACTTCAAAAGTTTCAATGACATATTCATTATCTTAGCTTTGTATGTTGATGATATGCTTATTGCAAGCAAAAGCATGGAAGAGATCAACAGGTTAAAGGCTCAACTCTCTAGGATGATTGATATGAAGGATCTTGGAGCAGCAAAACATATCTTGGGCATGGAGATACACAGAGACAAGAAAAATGGTAAGCTTTGGTTGTCACAGCAAAAGTATGTGGAGAAAGTACTTGAAAAGTTCTCTATGAACAATGTGAAACCTGTTCTACAAGACCTGACATTTCACATGCAGTTAGAGTTGTGAGCAGGTCCATGGAAAATCCAGGTAAAGAACATTGGCAAGCATTGAAATGGGTGCTTTGATATCTAAGAGGCACAAGTGACCATTGCATCATCTTTAATGGTAGTGAAGGATCAGTCTGCGGATATGTAGATGATGACTATACACGTGATTTGGACAAAAGAAGATCTACTACAGGTTATGTTTTTACTCTTGCAAGTGGAGCAATTAGTTGGATGTCAAAGCTTCAAGAAACAGTTGCGATGTCCACTATCGAAGCTGAATATATAGCTACTTCAGATGCGAGTAAAGAAGCAATTTGGTTAAAGGGTCTGCTTGATGAAATTGGAAGAATGCAGGAGAAAGTGAATGTACTTTGTGACAGTCAAAGTGCTATTCACTTGGCTACAAACCCTGCGTATCACAACAGAACCAAGCACATTGATGTAAGGTATCATTTTTTGAGACATGTGATCGATGGCGGAAAAGTAGCTCTTTAAAAGGTCCATACATGAGAGAATTGTGCATACATATTCATAAAGCTAGTTATAGTAGAGAAGCTACGATGGTGTTTAGATTCTCTTGGCTTGCAGAAAAGATGATGAATGGGTATGGGCAAACGATTAGGAAAATTGTTGTAAAGGTGGAGTTTGTTAGTTTGACAACGAATTATGTAATTTTGAGTAAAATGTAACTAATTAGTTCTATACTGAAATAGTAGTTATGTAATGGAGGTGGCTAGTATAAAACTAGTGAATGCCCAAGAAATGTAATCGTGGAGAATCATTGTTGAATCAATATATTCCAATCCCTTGCCCCGTGGATGTTTCCTTGACACCCTGTCGAGGTTTTACCACGTAAATCCTGTGTATCTATTTGTGTGTTTGGTTTCAGTTTCAAATCTGTTATGTGCTTTTTCTTGGTCAATCTTATAACTGAACGTATGTTCATTTCTCCTATTCGTACTACAGATCCTCCTTGCTTTAAAAGATGAATCCTAACCACCGCTTGGCCAAGATATGCAACAGTGGCCCATAACGTAGAATAGGGCTCCAATATGTCTGAATTTAGTGATTCAGACTCCTATTGGAGGCCTACCTATTCTAAAATCCTTAAAGGAAGACCTTTGCCCATAAAATTTGCAACCTTTTCCAATAATGTCCTTGCCAAAAATTAAACTTGGAGCTACGTTTTTACACTATTTTCCTCTTCCTTTTTGACCTGTGATTAGCTTCCAGGATTTCATCCTCGTTATCCTTTGGAACAACAATATAAGACTCAAAGTCAAGGCTCTTTACCCCAAACAGAACCCTAAATAGAAGTCTTCTATCTAACAAACCCTTAAGAACGCTTTATCTGCTTTTCAACTAGGACGTCATTGCTATAGCTTCTAGGACTATGGGTTATGGCATGTTTTCGTTGTAATTCAGCATATAGATGAATTGGTAATCTGAACAATTTGTTACTGTTATCATAGATAAGTTCAAAATTTTTATTGAACTTTTAGATCACATTAATGAATAAGATTTTTTTTTTTTTTTTTCATTTCATTGATAGATAAAAGAATGTACATACTCAAAGTTCTGAGGTCAACAAATTGTCTATGGACCAAGCCAACCCCATATACAAGCACCATGTCCAACCCCATATACAATCACCATACCTGAGTTCCTCGCAGACAGCAGAGAGAAAAATCGAGGGATAACTATCATTACCTGAGTTCCTCGCAGACAGCAGAGAGAAAAATCGAGGGATAACTATCATATGGACCTGTGCCAGGGAGATTCCCAGAGACAGCTAACAAAAGCACCTTTTACAACCGGAGACGCATAAAAGATCTTAATCCATAAAACAATGACAGAGAGAAGACAACCCCATTAAGCCAAAGTTGCTTCCAAAACAGAGGCTGTTCTAACCGAACAAAGGCTAAAAAAGACAGAGGACAGAAAGAGAGACAGGGGGAGCTATAAGGGTATCTGACCCGAGCGAAGAAGGGAATCTGAGATGAATTCTTGGAAGTGGATTGAGCCCAGGGGAGCAGAACAGCCGTTTTTTGACAAAATATCAG
This sequence comes from Pinus taeda, assembly GCA_000404065.3. NCBI lineage: Eukaryota > Viridiplantae > Streptophyta > Pinopsida > Pinales > Pinaceae > Pinus > Pinus taeda. The sequence goes on from APFE030380265.1 coordinate 314,332, forward strand.
CATCCCAGCTTTATTCATGAAAGATGTGTGAGGAGAGCCGATGAAAAGATAGAGACAGGGCTCCGAGTCTCTGCTGCCAGGAGAGAACGGACGGAGTCTGAAGCTTGCAAAAGTTATTGGCCTAATCAATTATAACTTTGCAGTCCCCAAAAATGTCGATGTTTGACAAACCCATTGAAGAGGTACAAAATAGAGTGGCCCATAATGCGAGAAGCTCACATTAACGAATAAGATTGTGATCTTCGTGTGATAGGATTTGAGATTTCTAAATTTTTATTTAAAAAGTAGAAAAACCATCTAAATGACTCGACCAGAATTGACATTCTAGATCTATTCACAGATTTTTTTTTATATCAGATCTCTCAACCAAAATATACAAGTTATGCATCGTTTTACTTTGTCAACTACGCCTTAATCCATGTCGAACACAGGCCATGTTTGAGCCCATTCTACGTCGCAGAACCTGACTCCGTTAATGTTACATCTGAACACTACGTTGTTCACTGAAATTCCATAAGTTGGCATGATTGGTGTGTATGGAATGGACTGAGTTGGAAAGACATAGTTGCTCAAAATAGTCTACAACACCTACAAAGTGACTGCTGTATACTTGATATTGTGATCTAAGTTACAATTTATCTAATTAACTTATATATAAAATGAAAATTTACTGTGTATATAGTTCCAACTATATGTAAATTGATTTTGTTTCCCTCAACACTCTGGAGAGACTGACCAAATCACAACATCAAAGACATCAATAACTTTGTACTTATTGTAGACTATTTTAAGCAACAAGATTTTCCCAACTCGGCCACTCCATACAAACAGGTCAGGCCAACTTGTAGAACGTGTAGACTTGCCACTCGTTAAGGAAGGATTACCGTCTCCTGCAACTCGACTGCCAGTTCATACACACCAGTCACGCGAACTTGTAGAGCGTATAAACTTGCCACTGGTTGAGAAGTAGAGAAGGAATGCAACTTGACTGATGACACAATTTCGTGAAAAATCGTTGTAAAGGTTTCGAGAGAGCCGATCAAGTCTTGTCATATGACGTTTTCAATCCAGATACCGTTGCTCTACTTAGGAATGAGCGATGAACATTTCGTCGGATCAGGCGTTCTCTGCGCATTGGCAAAAGAGCGGGTATTCGTGAAAGAATGAACTTCTATCGCCGCAGCTGCTGTTGATCCATCCAGTTGCCCTCATTTTTCAGGTTGGCCCCACTACAAAATGAGACAAAGGCGAACAAAATATCTGCAAATCAGGAATCAATGAGCGATGAATGATGATATTTTGGAATCTTGTAAAGACACTTTCTTTCTTTGACAGCGACATCTCGAATTAAAGTCAGGAATCACGTGAATCGTGTTCAGGCACGGTCCACAACTTTATTTAAAAAAAAATCTCACTGACAGAGTAGAGTGAATTAAAGTCAGAAATCACGTGAATCGTGATTCATCCACGGTCCACAGCTTTATCTAAATAATATTCTCAAGTCGGTGTCACGTGGTTCCATTCATTCTCATAATTTTGAAAACGCAAAGCAACTCATTATTCAAGACATAAACGGTTAATTTTAAATTCTCAATATAGTAAATCAAAACAATTCATTATTAAAGAGACTAATTGTAAATTTTAAAATCTCAAAGTAATACCACATCACTTTATTGAGACCACAAATGGTCGATTAATAAGCGGTCAAATTGGAATGAAAATTGATAAGAGGATTAGCTGTAAAATTGCTAATATCGGCCTTAGATTATATTCGAGTTTTGTTTAATCAACGATTATAAATGAAATCAATTAAATATGATAATGAAATTTAAATGAAAGTGGATAAAATTACAATAAGAGAGAGAAAAATAAGATTTTCCAATATTTATTTTTAAGTGTTAATTTTTTTACTAGAATTGGATTATGTATTTATAAAACACTATTTTATGTAATACTATATATGTATTTTTTATTAAAAAAATTGATTAAAGTTAATAAATTTTTTAAATATAAAAATTAATTGAGTTGAGAGATTTATTCTACAAATCAATATGATGTTTAAGAGTGTTCCTCCGTCATCAAAGTTGAAATTTTGTTATGTTGGTAAAAAAAGAAAAATTATACAAACATTTAAATAATGTCTGCTCATAAAAAAATGCACGTGAAAAATTTGGATGCCTCTCAGCTCATATTAGATCGATATTTAAGATAGATCTATACTACAACCATATTATCGATTGATCTCATCAATAATTGACCTATAATGTCAATATATCTATATCAAAAAATGAAAATTTCCACTAATTTTTTTTTTTCCACTTGTATAGAACCAAAATCCTATTTTGTTCATATTAGAGTACATCATTAGGGAAAAATTCATTACTTTTTAGAGAATATTTAGTATTTTTTTTAAATTTCAATGGAGGAAAAAAAATTAGAAATCAGAAATCTAGAAAAAGCTTTGCTATTTGGCATTTGATGTCCTCAAACTAACAACCTTAAAGGGAGGTTTTTCTAATTTTACTGCATTAAGAAATAATAATTTTGACTAAAGATTTCAATTTTGAAAAGTGTTAAAATAAAAAATTTATAATTCCAATTAATACAAAAAAGACTTAAAGCATCAAATCACCAATATGAAGGTTTGTGATTCTCATTATTTTTATTTTAAATAAGTGACAAAAACTAGCATCCAAACATACATGATGGTACTAGTGAAAAAAGTATAAAGATAGATGAACAATGTAATTTTTAAAGCTATAAATTCTAGCTATTTTTATTTTAAATAAGTGATAAAAACTAGCATCCAAACATGATGCTACTAGTGAAAAAAGTATAAAGGTAGACAAAAATTGTAATTTTTTAAAACTATAAATTTATCTCTAACTTAGATTAAAGGATTAATATAATTGTTAGAAAATTAATACAAAAAAATATTTATAAAAGCTTTGATTTTGAATAGTTGATTTAAATTTTTTTGGAAATTGGAATGAATAAAAAGGTTGGAATATTATTTATTAAAAAAAACAATAATTTTTTTTTTTCAAAAATTAAAAAAATACTATAATCTAGAAAATTGAAAAGAGATTATGGACATAAGCTCACGCGGTGTAGAGCATACAATGATAGCGTGTTTTGTTAATGCACTCCATGGTGTAAAGGTCTCCAATTTGAAACTTTGTGAGCAAAAATCCAGCCATGCTAAGGGCTAGTGTAACCCAAGCCAATTGCAAGCCTCAAGTGATTTTGATAGCCTAAATGCCTTTGGGTCGCGACTATTCAAGCCACAGGTTAGGTGTGCTAGTCATATTAGGACTCACATTACCTAGCAAACAAAAAAAGAAAAGAAATGACATGGTGGACATGGAAGATAGACCAAAACCCCCCATAATGAAAAACCATTCCCCTTTAAAGAAATTTTTTGAATGTTTTTTAAAACCCTTTTCCTAGAGTAGATATAAATTGGAAGTAGCCATCAGGATAATTTTGAGGTCAAAATATGGGCTGCAAAATGAAAAATATACTAACAAAATTAACTTTAAAGAACCAAAAGATTAAAATGATGATGTCATCCCCAGGGGAAAATATTTTGGAGGGAAAAGAAGAAACCTACTTTTTTAATCGTAATTTTGGCTTATCCCATTGTAGTCAAGAGTAGACACCCATTAGATATATAATTAAATTCCATGTCCAAAGGGTACCTACTATGCATACTTCTGAGTAGATCCACATCGAAAAAGATTGAAAACACCACATTTTATATTTTCAATATTTTTCTATATGTATCTACTCAAAAGTGTGGAAAGTGGGTGCTCATTAGATGTGGAATTTAATTCTACATCCAATAAATGTCTACTCTTGACATTTGAGTGAACCTACAAATAGATAAATTGAAAATATAATAGAAAAAGTAGTTTCCTTTCTTTTCTCTAAAAATCCATAAGCCTTATTTTATTATTTCATTATTTTCCTTAAGAGACCCATTTTAGACGTCAAAATTCCCTAACGTTTAGTCTCCTTGATCTTAATTCATACCTATCCATTCAATTTTAATTAACTTACTATATACTTCCTCCTCCGACCAGTCGATATTAAATTTTTTTAAGGGACTCGAAGGTTTGGGATTCTATTTTTCATTGGAAGAAAAATAACACTTTGATTGGAGAAATCAGTGGCTTCTACCAATCTTTGATTTGGTTCACCTCTGTCATCAAGGAATTCAAGACCAAAAATCGGTCTAACCTCTTATCTATCCTTTTAGAGCCTCCTTTATTGTTATATTAGGTTGGAATTAGCTCTAGAAGCTCCACCTATACTAATCTAGCTTCTTCTAACTTTGTATTTGAAATATGCATTGTCCTTCTCTAAGTCAACTGTTGGAGACCTAATCCTCAATGGGTTAGTGTGGAAGCCGAATGGACAAAAGGAGTCCAGGAGACCTTGGGATGTGAATCCCAATGGTCACAACAATGTACTATAAATGTATATCTCCTGTTAATAAAAAATGAACTCACATGATTTATCTTTCCTATTTTATGTTTCCCATGTGTGTTTAACATGGTATAAGAGTAGGCGTATTCCTGCCCTGCATAATTATTTTTGAGCCATTTGTTTTATGGCCCTTATGTGTATGTGCAGATCATTTCATGAATATTTTCTCACGAATATTTCTTCAACTCAATTTTAGCCGCCCCCTGATTATACTGCTGCTGGTGTTTGTTGTCCATAAAATTTGCTGCCCCTCTGTCTAACTATTCAGTTCTCTGACTGTCATAAACGTTTCAAAAAGGGCGTTTTTGCACTTGTGCCTCCATTGATTATTTTGTGCTCAGATCTGAAATAATCTGCCTCTGCCTTATTCCAGCGCTGCCTCATAATGCATCTTTCCATTCTCAGAAGCGTTGTACGTTATTTTTTTTTCATGAATAGCGCTAGTTCATGACTGACAATGCTGAGTGGTGTATGATGAATCTCGTTGTTGAATGATGAGCCGTTTTGATGAATGCCCATAATCCGCTCCTATTGAATGCGTGTGATATGTATGGCTAAAGGCGGCTTAATATGACAAGTGTGGTTTTTTAGAAATTGGGTGTTGATTTCTGAAATGGTTTTAGTGATGCACACTTGTATGGGTTGTGTTTATAAATCAAAAGCGTTGAATGATATACAATGACGATGGTTCATCTGTTTATGGTGAACGCTCTTATATAAGCATGTTGGAATGGAAAAGTGTTGTATAGTTGGGTTTATAAAGTTCAGTGAATCGATGCTTGATTTTACACTTGGCTCTCTGATGATATAATAACCATAACGCAAATAAATCGATGTCCCATAAGCAATATTTAAAAGAATGGTTGAATAACACATTGGAAGTGCAGCTATTATGATGGAACACTGAGAGAAGCAGCTGCGTTGAATTGAATCTGGTAAGTTTGCATTGGTATTTAATTGGTAACGCTAAGATCATGCCGTAGTGTTACAGTAGAGTAGGCGGTGATTAAAGTTCAGCCTTGAAGTTTCTGTTTGGAGGGTCGATTACTTGCAGACTATATGGAATTATAGTTGATTGAAATAGATCACCATTTTTTGACATATCAAACATTGTGGAAGGCATTGGCACATCGACTTGGAGAGTCGATTTTATAGAAGGCACAATTGTTTAATAAACATTGAATTGAACTATTATGAAAAATGTTGAAATCGTGTTGAGTTGCAAGTTCAGAAATTGAAGAAATTGGGTTCAATAACACTTAAATCATGAATTGCGTTGTTGATTGAATAATATAACACATTGAATGCAGCTCAATGCCTGATAAATTGGTATTGTGGGAAAATCGATGTATATCAAGATCGATTAAAGCATTTTCTGCAGTGGTGTTGAATTTGTAATGATGCCTTCGATAAGCCATTGCCATTAATAATGATTGTGTTTAATGTGTTCACCCTTTGTTTTATTTCCTGATGAGAATTGAGTCACAGGTCAAAAGCGAAGTGCAGAAGCAATGGAACGATTTATCTGGATGTTGAAGAATGTATCGGTTCATTTGCAATCAATCATCAGAGTTTTGCTGGAGAGAAAACATCGTTTTGACAATCCAGAAATGACATGCCAGAAGGTGCGATCCAGAATTGATAAAAGTTTGATGAATTAAATCTGAATTGATAGCGTGGATAGAAATGTTGAAGGCGCAGTTTGCCAGAGTATTTGTAAGGTTAAGCATGTTAATGCAATTCCTGTGGACGATGATTTACTGAAGAAAATGTTAAATACGATGTAGGAGTTGCAAGTAAAAACCAGAATGAAGTTGCAAGTGGAAACCGGACGCAGGTTTGAAAAGTCTTTCTAGTTTCTCTATTCCTGGACACTATTGAAATGAAATCGAATTGCTGGATTGAACTGTAGGAGCACAAGTTGAATGGAAAATAGAAGATTGAGAGGAGTGCTGATTGTATGGGTAAGTCATGTATGTGTTATTGACATTAAGCTGTGAAATTTTCCATGTGGATGCGTTAGTTGTATTCGAATTGGGAAGTTTTAAGAGTGCACCTGAATATTGAGTTAAGAGGTGATAAGAATTGGGAAAGTGGTTAAAGAAACAAGCAAGAGTCAAGTTTTGCTTAAATTGTGATGTAATGGTATTACACACACTGGTGCATTTTAAATTATGACTTTTAAAATACCTATGAAATGGAGATGTGGAATGATATTTATTGATGAAAGTTTGTGAAAAAAATGGAAGTTATGATGAAAAGTTGGGATAATTTGTACTAATCATGGTTTTATAACCATTATTGTTTTTTACAAAGAAGTTTCCAAAAGTAGTTGAATTTGCTAGAAGGGGATTTTCTCAACAAGTGATTGAATGGTATTTTGATATGATCAAGCAATGTGATTCTAGGAAATGCAGGTTGCCTGCATCAACATATGAAAGTTCTTGAGAAGTAATTCTTGGTTATGCATTCGAACAGTGTGAGTAGTTTGAATAATTTGAGAAGTACATTAAAGCAGCGAGTCATTTGCTACATTGAAATTGGTACTGTGTTGTCTGCTACAGTGACTTGGTGATATTGGCATCCTGCTACTCATCTAATAGTTGCAATTTTATAGACCAATTTGTAGTTGAAGATAACATCACTTCTTTGATTATATTGGTTTGAAATGGATAGAATAGATGATGTATTGAAACTACTAAATAATTTAATACTTTCCATTGTTGATGAGATGGTTAAGATCAACAAAACCTCTCTTTCCAATATCAAAATTTGTCTCCAAAATCCACATGAAAATATTGAGTTTTTTCAGCTTGAGACAAAGCTACAGCAGGAAGAATTACACAAGTGGAGTCAACATTCTGAATCTGTTTCTGTTCAGAAGATTGAAACAGACTCCCATAAACAAAAATTCAATAATGTTATAGCTGGTTCAGATTTAGTACCCAATAAAGCAGCAGTTGTACATGCAGATGCAGAAACTCAGTCTGCACTTCCCAAGCCCATCATTAGACCTTGGGAACAACTTGTCCACAACAAGCACA
>APFE030380267.1:0-11421 GCA_000404065.3 Pinus taeda
ACAAAGAACAAAATAAGCGATATGTATTTTTTCCCAAACTTGTGTAGAGGTAGACCTCAGCAAAGGACGTCTAGATCGTATTCCTGTGACACACAACAATTAGTGTTGGACTCAATTTTTAGATTATGAGAATACGACATTGATATGGCATTCTTGTCTACAATCTGGACATTTACTAAACACATGTCCTTTGACAAACAAATATCCTAGGAAGAAGAAGAAACCAATCAAGAAGTCCAAGGGATGGCATTTCCCAGCCCAACAACCTGATGAAGAAGAGGAAGAGGATCCCATAATTGAGGATAACTCAAATCCACAAAATCCCCCGCCAAGATAAGGAATTAATTAGGAAGGAATGGTGGCATCGAGGTCAAACAATCCATATGTAGAAGGAAATCTTGATCAAGAAATCTAGAAGGAGAAGGAAGTCAGAGGATCCAAACGTCCTTAGTCCTTTGAGCGCTCGAACTCAGATAAAAAACATATGAGAAAAAACAAAAAAAAAAAACTAGCTAATCATTGTAACGTTGACTCCTGATCAAGGAGGATGGAAAAACGTAGATAAGAAGTAGGGTAGAAAAGGGTGACTAAGCATTTTCTCTTAGTCCCAGTTTTTTCTCTTTAGTTCATTGCGGATTTTAAGTTGCCAAATATTGACTCGTCATGTAATTATATATTTTATTTTTTTCTTCTTTTTGGTTTATTGTTTGGGGGGCATCGATCGAGAGGCTGACCTATAGGAATGCCTACAGGCATCTGCAAAATGTAATTTTGTTCCTTGAATTTCAGGTTGAAAAAAATTACGATTTTTCTTCGAAAAAAATGACTACTTAATTAATAAGCTTGTCTCATTAATGGTTGTTATTAACAACTTTAATAAGTATCACATCGAGGAGTGTCATTCAATTCTTTAAACTTACATAGTGATTAGTATCAATGACTAGCTTTCAATTAACTTAGTAATAAGTGATTAAGAACTCTATTGATAATTACTTACATAATAAAAATTGTCTAGCTTGTAAAAGTGATATTTATTAATATATCAGAGATTAAAAACCTATGAAATCCCATGCATTACTAATAAAATAAGTACATTCATTACATCTAAAAAATCTCATTATCTATCTTTGTTTAAAAGACATGTCATTCCCAAATAGACAAATATGTAGACTTAAAACTGGTAACTAAAGTCATAATTTTGTAGCCATACAAGTAGGAAGTAGTCATATACTACATGAAATTGACTTGCTATCTTTGTTTTCACTCCCCTATTAAGGTCTTTCCCTTAAAACTAGTGATAAATTATGATGTTTCAATGAGATTCTTTACTATTAGTTTTCATCATATTGATCTCCCTAATTTCTTTACATTGTAGCTAATGTCATCATCATAATCTTTGTTAGGGAGGTTTTTCTTAGATGGCATTTTCTATAAATCTTATTTGTTCTTAATCAAGTTTAATGATTCTATTGACTTTTTCATCTTCTTGATAAGGAAAACCATTAAATGTATATGCAATGGAAGAATTGTCAAGAAAAGAATGATATAATTGAAAGAGACACTAGGAGATCTTTCAAACCTCTTTTAAAGCTATTCACAAACAGAATTCTCATAGCGATGATAAGGCTCAATCTATACCACTACATTTTCTTCAACTTTTACACAATTTGGTTTTCACCTTCATGATAAGGGAAATTGTTCGTGTCATAGTTATCACATCATGTGAACAAAATCTTTTGGCAATTGTTAAGAATGCATTTCTTTCTTATAATTGTTTCCCTTTCACGGTAATGCATATTAATTAAGAGTTCCTATTTTTCTTTCCAATAGACTTTTGTTTTGCAATAATTTCCACTATTTACTCTTCAAATAATCTAAATTTTTCACTACAATTACAAATGAAATATATATTATATTATTTTTAGACCTAAAAAACACATTTTTAAATAAAAAATAAAATGATTTTTCCATATAAGATAAACTAAAAAATAATGTAGTTATAACCATTAAATAAGTAAAAAAAACATATTTAAAAGTATTTATTTTCCATTTTAATATTTTTTAATTCAAACTACTTTTTCAAAAATAATTTAAAATTGAATATCATTTTAAATATAATTAAAAATTATTTTTAATACCATTACTTTGAGTTTTCATTTCATCAAACATTTTTTTTTTAATAACCAAAAAAATTTGTTTGAAACTTCAATATTAACATAAATTTTCCATACTTCATATGAAATGACTCCAATGATAATAAAAAGTTTTGAAATAAAAGACACTCAAGGTTGAAATGCTCTTGTAGTTCTTAAAATATGGAAAAAGGCATCTCAATAAGGTTTGATTATTTTCATATATGAATTTTAATTAAAACGTCTCTCTTCTCGTCTTCTTGATTTTTTTTCCCAAAAGATAACAAAAATGAAATTGGTTGAAGCTTCAATCCTCATATAAATTTCAATACTTCATATGTAATGACTCCGATGGAAATAATAAGGTCTGAAGGAACGTACACACCCAATGTTAAATGCCCTGGTAGCTTTTGAAATGTAGAGACAGCCATCTCAATGGAATTGTTATGAGATTTGATTAATTTAATAATAATATGAACATCCATAATGTTTTTGATCTGAATCTTAATTAAAATGCCTCTATTCACTCGGTAGTGACGCAATAATGCTTTTAACTCACTCGGCAGTGAAAATAACAAGGTTGGAAGGAACTGGCAGACCCAATGTTGAAATTCCCTTTTAGTTTTTGAAATATAGGGAAAGAAATCTCAATGTAATTGTTATGTGGTTTAATTGTTTTAATAATAAAATGAAAATTCATAATAATATTTCATATCAATCTTAAATAAAACGTTTGTATTCACTTGGTAGTGAAGCAATAATATTTTTAACTAACAGCTTTCAATTAATTTAGTATCTGTGATTAATTACTAAATAATTGTAATTAATAACTAGAAAATAAAAACTCGAGAATGAGAAGGCAAGGAAAATACTTTGGATTATAAAATCATGAAACCAAAATATATTTACAAACTAAAATGGAGACTTCGTTCCATTCACCACAGTGAAAACCGAGATTTTTACAAAGCTATGCCAACACTATTTCACAGTTACAAGTTTACGAATATTCTATTTTACACACAGTAAGTCACTGTTTTTATGTGCCTACCTATTTTTTCTCCACTCACTGGAGGTACAGCCAAAAACTAAAACTTCAGGACATAATTTGAACATACATTACTTTATGTTTTCAGAAAAGAAAAACATTAATAAACCATGTCAATTTCCAATACTTTAATACAAACTCCTGTCGGGCAGTAAAAGCTGGCATTTAATGAGTATGTCAGAAGAACTGTCTTGCGTAAAATTTAGCCTAAGGAAAGGAGAGTTTGCATGCAGATTTTCTTGTTCTCCCCCAATACGGCGCAGTCAGAGCATTTAGTTAGGTAGTGGGGAATTTCCAATAGTGTTGTTTTTCAACCTGCTAATGATGTTCGTTGCAAGTTGGGGTATTCAAGAGCACACTTTTCCTCTCCCCCTCTAAGAATATGAAGTCATGCTTGATTTCAAGGGCCAAAAAGTATTTACAAGAATGAAATATTGTTGATTATTGGTTGATACATTTCCAACTACTAGATTCTTCCATGTTCTCCAAGACCTCAAGAATAATGAGACAAAGATGCATGAAACCAAGGGGTTTTAATGAAAGTGACTTCATTGTATGTTAAAGGCTTATTTCAAAGGCCTAAATAACTTTTTAAGGAAATATACTAGGATTAGTGCAAGATAATGCTACTCAATTATGACATGTTAGTTGCAATGGAAATCTAGAAAAGCATAAATTTGATCACTAAAAAGAATTATTAGAGGTAATTGCATAACTTTTTAAGACATTGTGTAAAATGATAAAATGTATAGAATCATATTCCTAAATATATAACATTTAATTATGAAAAAAAATTGTAACTTAAAAAAAATTGTGCTTTTATTAAGGATTGGAAATCACCGCCGTGGATTTTATCAGTGATTCCGAGGAGAGAAAGGCCGGACTGCAACATTTAATATCCCTACCAGTTTCTAGAGATCAAAATCTAGGTCGGGTAGAAAAATCCCGAGGCGGTCCAACTGTCCACCTCTCCGTTAAGGAGTATTAATGGTTCAATGGTTTAAGTGTCCGATGGCTGCGTAGGGATGCTGGCACCATCGATTCCTATGTTGCATCAAATGTTAAGGTGGTCATGTATATATATATATATATAAAATCTGCCATCGTTGTAGGGTTATGGTAATACCATACACATTGATATATTGTTAACTATATCATGATCCATTGGATTGTATTTACCATTTAATGGGTCTCCAAGTTAATAGATACCATTTGACATGCGTAAGGATAACCTATACCATTAATATGTGTAAAATTAATATTTACCTTTCAATATGTGTAAAGATAACAATCAATTTTTTTATTGGTGTATAAGTAAGTATTGTTAAGGGTTGTGACACTCTAAGAATATGAAGTCATGCTTGATTTCAAGGGCCAAAAAGTATTTACAAGAATGAAATATTGTTGATTATTGGTTGGATACATTTCCAACTACTAGATTCTTCCATGTTCTCCAAGACCTCAAGAATAATGAGACAAAGATGCATGAAACCAAGGGGTTTTAATGAAAGTGACTTCATTGTATGTTAAAGGCTTATTTCAAAGACCTAAATAACCTTTTAAGGAAATATACTAGGATTAGTGCAAGATAATGCTACCCAATTATGATATGTTAGTTCCAATGGAAATCTAGAAAAGCATAAATTTGATCACTAAAAAGAATTATTAGAGGTAATTGCACAACTTTTTAGGACATTGTGTAAAATGATAAAATGTATAGAATCATATTCCTAAAGATATAACATTTAATTATGAAAAAAAATTGTAACTTAAAAAAAAATTGTCCTTTTATAAGATTGCTATGTTATTTTTCTCTAAAACATAATGCATATTTTCACATTAACTCTGAATTGACATGTAAATCAAGTATTTTTTTGAAAAAAACATTTGCAATTGTAGATAATAGATGGATCTTATGTATAATCATTTCCCCATAAATTTTAATACTAATTTTATATTTTTTTAAGAGCAAGAAAGATAATGAATCCTTAAAATGACGAGGTCAACTATTAGGCCTCGCTATGAGGGTCTTAAAATATTCATAATTTTAGCTTTCTAAGTAGGTATTCATATGTTTTAATGTAGGATCATTTTTTATTTCAAAATAAGTCAACTAATCAAAAGTTATAGCGGAAATAAAATACCTATGATTTTTAATAAGTTTGATATATGTCCAAAAAAATACAAAAGAAAAAAAATTAACCAATTCTTGAAAAATGTATATTAGAATCCACAAACGGATCTCAATAAATGTTTTCAGTTTCACTAGCAACTAAAACTTAGAGCATATACAAAATTATGGAGGAAGTTTAAAAAATGGATATATTTCTTTTTATGTAGATCTAACCAAGGGGTTTGCCAATCTAAACCTAAAACTGAAGTAGCGAGCTCATCTGCCATTTAATTGAAAAATGTAAATTCTCACCAAATGTCTTTTGAAATCAATAATGTGTGTGTGTGTGTGTTATTAATGTGCAAATTTTCTATTAATGTGCATGCACTGTAGAACACACACATATTCTAAAATGTGCATGCACTATTTTTCCATCTTCCTTCCCTCTCTCTATCTCTCTCTCATTCATCACTTAAACTCCCTATCATCCTTTTCTCTTTTATTATCCATTTCTATCTTTATCCTTATGTATCCCTCTTATATCAAGCCCTCGCTCTCCCATTCACTAAGCCCCCCACCTCTCGGTAGCCCCCCCACTACCTCTCTCTCTCCCTTAATACCTCTCTCTCTCTCACCCTCCTCCCAATTCCCCTCTCTCTCTCTCTCTCTCTCTCTCTCTCTCTCCATTCTCCTATATCTCCCCATTTCCCTATATCTCCCCCTCTCCCTATCTCCTCCTCCTTCCCCCATCTCTCCTCCTTCCACCTCCCTCTCTCCCTCAAGATTTTACAGGGTGCATGGTGCAAAGGAAGTTTGACCCACACGGGCTTCACTGTGGGCGAAATATACAATACAAGCATTCATATTGGGGGATATGTATTGAGGAAAAAATGTCATAATATATTAAGCATATAATAGGGGGTAAAGGGTTTTTATATTGGAAAGTCTAAAAAATGGAGCTCAAAATTAATGAAAAAGATATAAACGAGTATGAAAAATGTTAATGAAAAAATGGATACCTATAATATCTAGTGAAAGTAGGGGTGTTTTAAATTGGTAAAGTGTAATGGGTTCATATTGGTAGGGGGTTAAAACTATGATTTTTAGAGGTATTTTCCAATATGTAGTCAAATTAAGGATATTGTTTAGTATGCCACAAAAGCACATGATATTTCAGAGGTTCATTGAGTGAAGCCCCCATGGTTTTTCCAAACTGACAATTGCAAGATCAACAATGAAGGTTAATTGCGTCATCCCCCCCCCCCACCTTTTAATACAACAAACAACCAGGGGGTGTGCAAATCACAAGTGGTTTTTTGTGATCATGGACAAGGTAGGGGTCCATTGACCACATGGTGGATAAACAATGGACTAGCTCTATAGATGGATGTATAAGTGATATGTATGATGTGAGCACTATTGACATGGAAACATGGTATGTTGGACACATGGCAGGTGTTTTTGGGCCTTTCAAACCCTAGTGGGCCAAATCTGAGTGACATGTGTCACCACTAGGATGGCATCACATGGCATTGAGGATATGAGCATGATGTAATCCCTAAAGGTCAACCCAGAAAGAATTTGAGTGGATCATAGAGAGGAGTTATGGGATGACTAGGCAGTAGGCACAAATAGCAGTTGTGAGAGACAAGTCAACCCAACATGCATTTTATTGGTGCTTAGATGTAGCAAGCGGGCCTATCGGGACAACTTATCTCAATCCCTTGACCTATGAAGGTTTTAAAATTTCTCAAATAAGAACAAGAGGCTAACGGGTGTAGAGACATGACAAACACACACATTGGAGTCAACGACCAATGGGAAGAGAGAAAAGGAAGAATGAATGGGACACGTCATCCTAGTGGCATGGCCCCGAAATAAAATTGAAGGCACAATAGAGGGGAATCGGGATAAAGGAGCCATGGGTTGAGATTAGTGCTAGGACATGGTTTTATATGTGGTATATGACCAAGGGCACACAAATTCGAGGCACAGGTTGGATAAGTGCTTAAGAGGTTATGGACAAGGTCATGACCCTTGGTCTTTTGGGAAAAAAGTGGCAAATGTATGAAGCACCAGGGGTTTAAGGGGCATATTGGCAACATGGAAAAGTTAAGAGGCAAATTTGGTTGTTAAAGCAAAACTTGGCGATTCTCCAGAATTAGAAGACCTCTGTTAATCCTATAATAATTCTAGAATAACAAAATTTGAAAGTTAAGCTCAGATTTTCCAACAGAAACATGTAAGTAGAGTTTCATAACTTAAAGAGAATATTTAGAAGACTCAAGTGAAGAGGAAAAAGGAAAAAATAAATAATTCATGCAAGCATTCAAGTGAAAGACAACAAAAGATTATTTTCCAAAATATGAATTAGGATTTGACTATCTGAGCATATTTAATTAGTTTAAATTGGATATTTAGTTTTAAACATCATAAAAGTGTTTGAAGACTTGTAGATGACATATAAAATAGTTAGTGGAAGCAGAAGAAAGAAAAAAATAGAGTTTATGCATGGGTGAATATATAAAGTTAATCAAAGGCAAGGAACCTAATTTGAGTGGGCATAATTATTTAAAGAAAAAATTGAGAAGTAGAGAAAATGGGTTGTTGGTGCAACGAATGCATAGTGTTGGTATGCATCAGAAGTGAATAAGAGACCAATATTGGTGTTTGAGAGATGTTTGGAAAGGAAAAAAACGAATTGGTGATTAATGTTGCTGGTATAGTTGGTGCTTTTTTCAATAATTAGAGATTATTGAAGGTGTTTGTAAGGTGGTTTTTGGTGAGCATTTGAAGTTGATAAAATTATTTGTTTATGATAGAAATTGTTCTATTGGTTTTAGTTTGAAAATGGATGAAAGGGGAACCAATAGGGCTAGAAAGTGGTAGCATTTATTTCATGGGAAAGAGTCCCTTTCAACAAAGTTTGACAAACGTGAAGATGCAAGAGTCCCTTTCAACAAAGGATGATAAACAAGCATTGGTAACAGTTCCTTTCAGTGAAGATTGATAAACGAGCATGGATAGAAGTTCCTTTCAATGGAAGCTAATAAACCTACAATCCTTTAGCTTGTGGGGTAATAATGTAATGAAGTTGAAGCTTGTATTTTCCAAAGAAATAAAAGAAAGGTTGATGTCTTATGTATATGTCGTTCATGTGCTTGATGATGATCACGAGGTTATGATTTGCATAGTTGTGATGTAGATTTAGAAATGATTGCTAAAGTGATTGAAATGTATAATTTGTTCACACTACTGATTCACCTTTCCCGCTCTTAGTAGTTTTATGGTTTCCATTGTTTCTAACAATTGGTATCGGAGATGTAGGTTTCTTCAGGATCAGTTTAATAGTTGGAAGGAAGATCAATGATTATGAAGGACTAGGACTGGATTACCTCAGATGAAGTTCCATTTTTGAATGGATAAAATTACAAAACTTGGAAGGTGTTGATGGTACTAGACCCGCAAACATTCAAGGGGTCTCCCCAATATGTGGTCCCAATTAGACCTCACACCATTAGGGATAGGAGCCCAATCCAAAATACCACTAACAACAAGGGGGGTGCACAAAACCACAAGCTATTTTTTGTGACCATGGACAAGGTAGGGGGCCATTAACCACATGGTGGTTAGACAATTGACCAGCTTGACAGATTGATGCACAGGTGGCCTGTATGATGTCAGCACTACCAACATGGAAATCTGGTATGGTGGACATGTGGTGGGCATTTTAGGGCCCTTTACATACCCTAGTGGGCCAAATCTAACTGAAACATTTCACCACTCAGATGGAACCATGTGGCATTGATAAAATGAGCATGATGTCATCTATGAAGGTCGACCTCGGAAGATTTTGAGAAAATAATATAGAAGACTTATGGGATGAATAGGCAGAAAACACACATGGAAGTTGTCAAATACAACTTAGCTCGATGTGAATTTGATTGGTTTCCAAGTGCAGTAGGCAGACCCACTAGGATAGTTCATCCTAATCCCTTGACCCCAAAAGGTTTTAAAGGTGACCAAAGAAGACTGATAAGGTGACAAGTGTCGATCCATGATGGATGCACACATTGGAGCCAACAACCAATGGGAAAAGAGAAAAGGCGCACTCCACTAAGACACGAAATCCTGGTGGCATAGTCCTGGAAGGAAATTGAAGGTGAAATAGAGGAGCGTTATGATAAAGTAGTAAGGGGCCAAGATTAGTGCTAGAATATTGTTTTATATGTGACATATGACAAAAGGCACAAAGTTCTAAGGTGTGGATTGGATAAGCACTAAATAATTTATGGACAAGGTCATGACCCTTGGTCTTATGGGAAAAAAGGGGTCAATGTATGAAGTGAAACGGTCTTAAGGAATATATTGGCGCATGGATGAGTTAAGAGGAAGATTTGGCTATTACAACCAAACTTTGTGATTCACTAGAATTGGAAGACCTCTACTAAATCGTGTAATAATTCCAAAATAGCAAAATTGGGTAGTTAAGCTCAGTTTTTCCAGTAGAAATAGGTAAGGAGAGTTTGATAACTTGAAGATAATATTTTGAAAACTCAAGTGAACAAGATGAAGGAAAAAATAGAGAATTCATAGAAGCATTCAAGTGTAAGATAACAAAAGATTATTATCCAAACTATCACTCCAAAATTCATTGTTTCAGCAAATTTAATCAGTTTAACTCAGAGATTGAGTTTTAAATAGTGGTGATGTGTTTGATGACCTCCATATGACATATAAAAGATTTAGCTGAAGAATAATAAAAACAAAAATAGAGTATATGCATGGAGGAACCTCTGAAGCTAACCAAAGGAAAATTACCTAATTTTAGCAAGCATAATTATTTAAAGCAGAATTCGAGCAGCAGAGAAATTGGTTAGTTGGTACAATGAGATGCATAGTGTTGTTATGGATTAGAGCTGAATCAAGGACCAATATTTGTGTCTAAGAGGTTTTTGAAAAGGAAAATAATGAATTGGCAATTAATGATTCGTGATGTTGGTATAGTTAGTGATTTGTTCAATAATTATAGATTATTGAAGGTGTTTGTAAGGTGGGTCTTGGTGAGTAGTGCAAGTTGAGAAAATTATTATTTATGAAGGAAAGTAGTATATTGGTTCTAGTTTTAAAATGGATGAAAGAGGAATCAACAAGGTCAATAAGTGGTAGCTTATATTTCAAGGGCAAGAGTCCCTTTCAGCAGAGGCTGATAAATGAGTAGGGGCAAGAGTCCCTTTCAGCAAACGCTGATAAGTGAGCAGGGGCAAGAGTCCCTTTCAGTAAAGGATGATAAATGAGTAGGGGAAACAATCCCTTTCTGTGAAGACTAATAAAAAAATAGGGATAGAAGTTCCTTTCAATAACTACTGGTAAACCTACAAGTAGTAGCTTGTGAGGCAATGATGTAATCAAGTTGAAGGTTGTATTTTCCAATGAAATAAGAGGAAGATTGGTGTCTTATCTACATGTTTCTCACATGCTTGATGATGATCATGATGTTATGATTTACATAGTTGTGCTACTGATTTAGAAATGATTGGTAAAGTGATTGAAAATTATAATTTGTGAAGAATTGTATAATTTGGTCACACTACTAATTCACCCCACCATCTTAGTATTGTTCTAGTTTCCATTGTTTCTAAAACTTATTTATATCATTATTACCTGATATCTTTGTGTATATGTATTTCTATCTCTCTTCCTTCTCCCTCATGTGTCTCCCTCTGGTATCCCTCTTCTCTCCACCGCCCTCCCCCTGTATTTCTCCCTCCTGTATCCATCTATTTATTTATGTCTCTCTCTACCCTTATATAGCTACCCCTCTCTCTCTCTCTCTCTCTCTCTCTCTCTCTCTCTCTCTCTCTCTCTCTCTCTCTCAACCTCACCTTTCCGTCTTTACCTCTTTCTTTGTCGATCCAACCCCCTTCTCTTTTTCGTTCTATCTTCCTTTTTATCTTTTTATCTTTTCGTTCCTCCCTTGCCCCTCTTCATTGTATATCTCCCTTGATGTCTCCCCCTATCTTTTTAAATCTCACCCCATATGTTACCCCTACATCCCTCTATCTCCTTTACCCTAATAACTCTCTCTCTCTCTCTCTCTCTCTCTCTCTCTCTCATGTATATCTCCCTCC
>APFE030380278.1:13905-26348 GCA_000404065.3 Pinus taeda
AAGTCAAATCTAATTTAAAAGTGATAAAGTTACTAAAGTCTAATTTTAAAGTGACTTTAATAAAGTCAATGTAAAATTAGAAAAGAAAAGTGACTTTGGAAATAAATGACTAAGTGGGTCTTTATTAAAGTGGGGTGAATTAAAAAATAAAACGTGAGATTTAAATGAGCATTTAATCTCAGCCCTAGATCTCAATCTATTTCAACCATTGGATTTAGAGGTTACCCAAAAGTCACTTAGGATTAGATTAAATGAGGAAAAGGAGGCAAAAGGTCATCAATTCTTTCATGAGCAGATTGAGAGGAGAGCAAAAGAGCAAGGGAGATTTCTGGACAATGAGGAGGAGGCTGCAAGTCCGTATAGCAGAGTTTCAGCAAGGCGGAGTGTCAGCGAGGCTGAGTTTCAGCAAGTCTGTACAGCGCAGTTTCAGCAAGGCGGAGTTTCAGCAAGGCTGAGTTTCAGCAAGTCTGTATAGCGAAGTATCAACAAGACGGAGTTTCAGCAAGGCTGATTTTCAACAAGTCTGTATAGCGGAGTTTCAGCAAGGCGGAGTCTCAGCAAGGTGGAGTCTCAGCAAGGCTGAGTTTCAGCAAGTCTGTACAGCGGAGTTTCAGCAAGGCGGAGTTTTAGCAAGGCTGAGTTTTAACAAGTCTGTACAGCGGAGTTTCAGCAGGGCGGAGTTTCAGCAAGGCTGAGTTTCAGCAAGTCTGTACAGCGGAGTTTCAGCGAGGTGGAGTTTCAGCAAACCTGAGTTTCAACAAGGCTGAGATAAGTTGTAAAAGTTTGGTTGCTGATTTTTGTTGAATATTTCTCTTACTATAAAAAGCATTTTCCAGAAATAAAAGAAGCTTTCGAACTGGTTTTCCCCAAGAGTTGCAGGGGGTTTTTCCAGGGTCACCTTGACCAAAAATCATTGTGTTTAAATGTGTTGAATGGTTGTTTATATGTGCTGATTTTTATATTTCTGCATTTTCTAGGATTCTGTAAAATTTCCAGAATTTGTGTTTTCAGCAAAATTTATTTTTTCAGCTGTTGAATGTATGGATATGGGAAAGGGCATTTAACTATTTGGAGAAATAAAGAGAAACTGAAAACCGGGGTGGGAAATGAGAAATTTTTACAACCTTGAGGTGCCCAAACTCTTGGATCACATCTGGCTATGGGAGCCCTTAATGACAATAGCATGATGACAGGTGTTGGGTGGAGCAAAGTGTGTTGGAGCGGCAAGGCAGTGTTAGAGTGCAGAAATCTGTAGCAGCGCAGTGGAGTCTGCAGCAATGTGAGAGGCACAGAGGTATTTGCAGTAGCGTAGTGGCAACAGAGGGAGCACAGGATATCAGCAGTGGTAGCTTCAGCATAACGAGGCTTCCAGACTGATCGAGATGTCAGTGTTTGGGTGAAGTCAGTTACCTACTTCTCGGTAACTGAGTTTCCAGTGCAGCAGTTAGCAGTTGTAGTGCTATGGGCAGAATGTTGAGAGGGAGTTGCAGTACAGATGTAGCAGTGGTAGTGGCAGTGCCATGGGCAACAATACAGGAAGCAACAGTGCAGAGGATGTGAGGGAGCAGGCCAAACATCAGCACAGGTATCGATGTGGAGGATCAATGTGATGTTTCTATGGTGAAGCATTACTAGAGCACATTCCTCGCTAAGAGGGAGTGTTGATTTTTGGTTTTGGTAGCATCGGTTGTGCTTTAGCCATGAAAATTGGTGGAGAGGCTAAGGCACATGAGATCTCCAAGACTCAAAAATCGTTTGGGGAAATTCCACCCGGATGGAGAGATATTAAAATAATTATTTTTTTTAATGAGACCCTAAGTCTAAACTTAGGAAAATTAAAATATTAATGAGAACCTAAGTCTAAACTTAGGAAAATTAAAATATTAATGTGTATTAATATGATATGGGTGAGAAAGTTCTAAATAATGAGGATCAAGCTAGATCTAATCTTAGCTGTTGATCAGGGACTTAATGTCAGCCATTGAATCATCAACAGGAAAAGTATAAGAGGAGGCTTGAGGGTCAGTTGGAGACACACCAAGACACCAAGAGAGATCAGTCAGTTCAGTTTTCTAGGGCGAGGTTTGCTGAGGAAATTGAACAAGTGATCAGTTGCAGTGAGGGGCAGCTCGGCAGGTGGCTGTGGAATACATATCAGAGAGGTAGCATAGTGTCGGAAGAGGCAGCGCAGAGACTAGGAGGGCTGACGCAGAGGCTAAGGAGGCCAACGCAGAGGACGCAGAGGGCTAATGGAGTTGACGTAGAGGCCATAAAGGTTGACGCAGTAGAGGCATAGGGATTCAGAGGCTGCGTTGAGGTGATTCAGTGGGACAGACTGAGAGTTGATTGGCTGACGCTGAGCCAGAAAGGGTGACGCAGTCCCTAAGAGGGTGACACAATTCCAAAGAGTGCGTGGAGCAACTTTCGGTTCCAACACAAGGAATAGCCGGAGTCACTGTGGGATCGTTCATCTTGTTGCTGATCAATCAAAATATCTGTCTCTGGATATAGGTATTGCTGCCAAGGATATTCTCTAAAGGGTGAGCCATTTCTGGCACCCTAGTTGTATTCATAATCTTCTTAATAATAAAACCCTCTATATGTTGCATTGGTTTTCTCGAGTTGGGTTTTTCCGGGGACGATTGTCCAAAAATAACAGTGTCCCTTGCGTTGTCTCAGTTTATTTTAGTTGTTGATCTGTATATTTGTAAAGGCTGCATTTGTGTTTACTTCAATATTTATGCATTTAAATAACTTGTTAATGCAAAGAACAAGTAGGAGATAGTAAACTAGAAAATGCAGTAGGGGTTTCTGATGTGTTAGATTCAAGAATTTTCACAATTTAGATACTATACAAACATCCACTTGTTGGAAGGAGATGGTAGATTGCAATTGATATGGAACTACATTTCCAGAACCTTCTCTGCTCCTCCTTGGATATTTGTGGATATGGTGGATACAAATTCTTCTTGGTTACCTCTTGGATACATAGCTGGAAAGGATGAAGCATGGATCGATATGGGATTGTATAGGATCTATTCTGGATATGCCTTCGGTGGATTCCAATCTCCATCAAAAAGATTTTTTTAACTAGAATGAGAATTTTGTATTAATATGCAAGTCTGTGCCTGGATTGCAACAATAACATCAGGTAGTACATAGATATACCTTCAAAATTTTTCCTAAGCCCTCTTATAAAGCAAAACTATAAATTTTTCCAAGGGGATTGTTATGAATATAATTTATGTAAAGTAATAAATATAGATAATAAATAATAATCATAATAATATGTAATTAAATAATAAATAGTTAAACAAAGAGGCATGTCTAAGGAGACATGACAGTTCATAAAGGGACACCTGCATAGGGTATATAAGCAGGCACTCAATTTCAATTGTATCATTCTTATCCATACATTTTAATATATATTCTTGTATCTCTATGGAGATCTACATATTCAAAGTCTTCTGAAGTATTCAACTTGAAGAATGAACTTTGTTCATTCCATTTGGTATCAGAGCTATTCGATTCTGTGGCTGCTCAACCACTGGACAAAGCCGGTCTGATCCGGTCCTTTGCCGCCAACATTTCGTCAACCTTATTGCCATATAATTGAAGCATTTCCCTCAAAAATTGGAGTTCTCCACTTCTCCGTTTCGCTAGGCCTTTGGCCATTAAAATTAAAAAGAAGAAAAAAAATTATATATCAAAAAATTAAATTATTAAATATATATATATTATTATTATCTATTATAACAAAAAAAATAGAAAAAAACAATATTAATATTTTATAACAAAAAAAATAGAAAAAAACAAAAAAATCATGACGCCGTCAGCGCTATAGAGCGCCTGCAGTGCTGCCCGACACTCTGCACCACTCCCAAAGCTGTTGCTGCGTGCTGTGTCTTTAGTCACCCACGACACTACCATTATATTATTTATAACAAAAGAAATGAGACTGAATATGATTTAGATTGAAAATACATAGTGACGAAGGATTCGCCTACTAGCCTGGCATTAGGCAAATTCTCACACCAGATTTACAAGCACCCAATCATCACGGTGAAACGTGGGTGTGGCTGCTAGAATTTGGCCCAGGTATCCACAACAAAAGGTAGTAGGTGTTCCTGTTCCGTCCAATATCTGCATGTAGCCGCAATCTTCGACTAGTCACCGCCACTAGTTGCAGACACTTCAACTGTCATTTTCCCCGTCTTAGCATTTCGATTAGCTAGTCGCCGCTATCACTATTACTTCTCCATCCATTGTTAAACCCAAACACCTACCGACACCCTCCATCTGACCAATTGTGTCTCCCGTTGTTGTCTTCCCCACGATCTTGTTGACTCTTGACCACCGTGACCTTTCCTTCCATACGACGCATTGCATCATTCACACTCTAAAGGCCGATATTAGTTACATTATATATATATATATTATTTATTTATATTTTTGTTATTATAATTCATTTAATTGTTAAAAAAAATAAAAAAATTACTATTATTTAAATTAATTAAACAAAATTTCTGCCAAGAAAAAAAGAGAGTACTGAGGTTCAAAGTTATTGAAAAAAAAGAAAAAAAAGAGAGAATAATAATATTTATTATAAGAAGTTACGAAGGGGTTACCTTAAAAACCCTAAAGCTCATCTCGAAAAAACGAAAATGGAGTCTAATTCAGAAATGAAGGCCGGAAATGATGTTACTATCACTATCTCGCCAGTCGAAGATAAAAATTTAGTGATTCTGAGTGAAATATAATCGAAAAATTGGACTGCTATAACAACAAAAAATATGAAATAACAAATTTACAATTAAACATTGGAGATTATGTATTCATATCACAATTATTTGTTCAAAACCTATGGAGTGATCAAGGTGACATTATTTCAGGTTCACTCTGGATGGCAACCCTAGGTTCCTTCATCCTGAATACGAAGAAGAAGTTTTTGACATTTTCTTACAAAAAGAAAAAAATAACAGTATAAGATGTTATAGTGAAGCTGAATGCAGTAATACCAGAAGACATATTAGATATCTCAAAAGTAATTTTCAAGAAGGTAAAGAAGTACTACAAAATATGCAAAGAGAAGTTGACAAGATCATTGCTGAAAAAAAAGAAGTTTTTTCGGCTTAAAGACCATGGTGAAAAACTACTGACGCAAATTAAGAAGCTTAAAAAGGACAAGAAGTCATTAAAATACAAGTTAGAACATTATATTCAAGAGGAAGTATCGAAGTCGCCAGTGGTAACAAATCTAGTTGAAGATAAAGGAACGAATACCGAACCAGTCAATACCACAACTCAAGAAGAGTATAAGTCAGTTGAAGGAAAAATACACTCACATGTTGCAATTCAGATGATGAAAATTCCAAATGAAGATTTTGTAACCAACTCGATGACATCGGAATCTGAAGTGAATCAAAATCTTGCCACACACATGAAAAAGAAAGGACAAACCAAAAGAACTCCTTATCTACATCAGAATCACAAGAATAAACATCTCGATCAATCTACGAATTTGTATCACTTAGAGCATTAACAACAAACTTATGTTCCGACGGATCAGTGCGCACAACTTAGTCCAGTGATAACAATTCATCATAAGTTTCCAACAATCGAAAGATCCCACATAAAATTAATTTAGGATGGTCAGATCCTTCCTCCCTGCGACAATTTTATATATCACTCCAAGGATCATATCAACTTGTATCAACAAAGATGACAGTTCCAAGATGAGAAGACATTTGAAACAGAAAAGAGATCAAGCCTTTTCATTAGTAAGCTTTGAGGACAAAGCTTTTTTAGGTGGAAGGCAATGTTATGAATATAATTGATGTAAAAGTAATAAATATAGATAATAAATAATAATTATAATAATATGTAATTAAATAATAATTAGTTAAACAAAGAGGCATGTCTAAGGAGACATGACCGTTCATAAAGGGACACCTGCATAGGGTACATAAGTTGGTACTCAATTTCAATTGTATCACTCTTATTCATACATTTTAATATATATTTTTGTATTTCAATGGAGATCTACATATTCCGAGTCTTCTGGAGGATTTAACTTGAAGAACGAGCTTTGTTCGTTCTAGGGACTCAAAACCAGACAACAAAAACTGGGGTTTTGTAAGTTTATACATTACAAAACTGACCCATCAAGAAACAAAATTTACATTCCATACTATAACTGATTGATAATGCAATCTTTCATAACTGTGCAATGGCAATCGTTTTAACTCTAACGAATAGGAGAGGGCCTGATTCGGGCATTGATTTTTAAATTTCCGAATCTTAATTACACCCTTGTTAGCACAGAAGTCTGCATTTTTATTGAGATCACGAAGAACATGGAAATATGTTATTGAAGAGAACCCTTCTGCTGCTTTCCTAATTCTTTTCATAAGATTTTCTAATGTTTGCCCCCTCGGAGATGAGCCATTCACGAAATGCTGAATAAGGAGGGAGTCTCTCAAAACAGTGAGAGAATCTATCTAATTTTCTTTGGGTAACTGAATCCCTTGGTAGAGGGCATAAGCTTCAGCTTGGTTGTTTGTCATGCATCCTAAGCCTCATGAATACTTTGCAACTTTAACTTCCTTGGGGCCATAAAACACCCTTCCCCCTCCCCCTCCTGCCACTCCTATCCTTGAAAAGAATATTAAAGAATACAAAAATATTAAATAAATTAATGTTTACTGCAATTTCAACAACTAAAGGATTGAATATGTCAATAGACTTGATGTGTGTCAAATAAGTCACCCATCAACTAGAGATCCCTTTGTGAGAATTTTGATCAAGTACACACATGTCAATAAATAGGTTAATGTTTGAAGAAAGCTATTGAACTATTTTTGGTTGCTGCCACTCAGAAAGCATTTAATTAGGGAAATTGCAATAATAAAATAGTAGGCAAGCTCTGTTGTATATCATCTTGGCCATTTTTCTGGAAACCATTTTACAACTTCACAAGTAATAATATTCAAAACCTCATAAAACTGCATAAAGGTTCGTGCATGGACATCCATTTTTGTAGATTAGGTAGGATTATTTTGACAACTAGTTTTGCTTCTCTGTGGGATCTGATTCTGATTTAATACCCCACTTTAAACAATAATTTTATTACATATAATGTGCCCAACAGTGATTATTGAAACATCTTAAAATAATTGATGTATCTGTATCCAATTCCATATTTGTATTTTTTTCCTTTTGTTTTTCTAGATCTATGCTGAGTCTAGGCTGGGGCCAGCCCACATATTGGATGGAAGAACAATTTGCCCAACTGTGAGATGCTGTCACTGAATTGTGTGAGGCTTGGTCAAGCCTTGATGCCCCTTGGGACAGTTTTTAATCCCTGACATTTGGTTCCCATCCTCCACCCGTCTCTATATTTGTATCTTTCTTCAAGTAACTTAGATACAAGGTTTCTGATCTGACCAAGTAAACTCAACAAAGAATACAAACAATTCGAGGAAAGTAAGTAGGTTTCAGTTCAGGAAATTATTTATCCTGAACAAACCTCCATGATTTGCTGTAGCATGTTATGCATATGTTTTCAGTTTTGTTTGTTTGCTGTCCATTTTGCAGCTTCCTTTAATATGATCAAATGTTTTGACCTGAATTTATCTTTTGACATGGGGAAACTTTGGAAGTTATTTTAAAAGGGTTTCATTAAGTTTTAATTAGCATCAATCTTTGACAATAATGGTTCATGCAGCAAACCAGAATGCAGGTTGTTGGTAACCCACGATGACTACAGCATCTTGTCAAAGCTGCCAAAAGTGAAAACATCTGTTGTAACAGTTTTGCGTGCTCCGGTGGATCGGGTGTTTAGCACTTACGAGTTTTCTGTGGAGGTTGCATCCAGGTCTTTGATTCATCCAAACTTATCATCTTCTATGCGCTTGAGACAAACGGACGGAAAATGGTCTAGAGTAGTCAGCAACCTTGACATTTGGCCATGGAGGTATCTAATGCCATGGATGCGTGAAGATCTTTTTGCCCGGGTATTTTCTTGTTTATGCACTCATTCGTTTCTGTAATGCTAAGAATCTTTTTGAAGTAATATTTCTTCCTTTCTTTATTGCTTACTATAAAGTTGGAAGCGTTTATATGTGAAGGCATTTTCGTGCCAGTTTGAATGATTGGCTACCTGTTTGGAAAATGTAAATTGTTGTTATGATGATACAAAGTTGTATGAAGCAATTCCAACTGTGGGTATTTTTTTGCTCTGGTGAATTTCTGTACAGCCAAGATTGATTTGCACACAAGGCAAATCATTATCTGCATTTTGGTATCAATGGCGGCGAGGATAGTGCATTCAATACAAGCAAAGGTTATCCATTATTATCTAGAGATGGAATAGCCAGATACAAAAGATATGCATCATAAGGTGACCAAAAATACGAAACTTAGGTAAGACATTTGTGTTGAAACATACACCATTATTAGTAAAATATCAGAGCTGCAGGCATTTAAATTTGCGGTGTTCCACGGGGTCATGTGGGGTCGTGAGCGGTTGTTTCCCTAGACAAAAATTGCAATTTTTTTAATGAAACAAAAAAATTCCTAAATTTTATGAACCGGGAAGGGTTTAAACTTTATTTTCAATGTTCATTTCACATTGTTTTCTCTTTTGATGATATCGCTCTGCTCAGTCGTCCTCTCGTCCTTTCACATTTGCTTTTATATTTCAGACTTCAATTTTTTTTTTTTTTTTAATAGAAACGGTTGAATTTTTTTAATAAGAAGAGGTTGGGCATGCCAAACAACCTCGAGTACAGACATATGCAAGAAATCTGTCTCAAAAGAGGCCTCCTATTCTGGCTTTTGTTTCAGAGATTAGCTGTTGTTTTTAACGCAATGGCAGGGTAAGTGGTCCTTGCTTTGCTGTGGTCCTCTTTTCTTTGATACTATGGTAGTTTCCTGGGTTAAGTTAAAGCCCACATAAACTAAGTTCCATGGGCCAAAATACAAACCCGCATAAATTAAAATGATTTTATTTAAAATCCGTCTTATCCACCGTACCCAGCCCCACTACAGGGTTAACCCCTGCCGATCTCAACACGCGACAGCCGTCAGATCTTCTCCTGCCTAGATCCGACGCAAATTGCATCCATTGCTTTCCGAACCTTAATTCCTTAGGAGCGCGCAATATGGGTGGTTTTGTATTGCCAGGCGTCGGCCCCTGAGAGGAATCACGTCCGTTTCATAAAAACTGCTGAGCAGCCAAGAGTGGTGCCATGGAACCCGCTTACCACTCCCAACGAAATAACTCCCCTTATTTTGCAATGCGCGATGGACGTTAGATCAACTCCACCCAAATCCGACGCTTATCGCGTCCCTCGCTGTCTGAGCTTTAACCGGGACCCATCTTTGTACCCGGCCCCACTGCAAGAATAAGACCCCGCCATGAAAAGCGCGCAATAACCGTCAGATCTTCCACTGCCCAAATCTAACGCTTATCACGTCGAATTTGTCCTTCTGTGAATGAGAGTCCAGCAGAAGAAGTTGATTTTTGGGAGTCCAAATGGGTCCCATACATGTTGCCAAAGCTTTGTAGTATGGATTTGATGTTGTTGTTCTTGGAGGGCTGCAAAACCCAGCCTCGCTGAGTAAGTTCCGAACTTCCTCGAGCCCCACTTGTCCCTCGAATGCAGGTGCACAGGAGCCAGACCAGTGAGTTTATCCAATAATTGATGGAGTTGAGGGAGCATCTAGTTAGGGGGGCGGTTTAGGTCCCAGTTACTCTAGTTCCCTTTTGAATCCCATGTGCAAATGTCAGCAAGTTTGTGGATACCTTTTTGGATGAGCTAGTTACGCAAGTCTGCTATATCTGGTGCAAGACTTAGGGGATGGAGACCCATGATCTTGTCCTCCCACAGTCTGATTCTTTTCCCATTTCTTGGTATTCTGTAGAGTTGTTCTTTGAAGAATTTCCAGCCTTGGGTGCACAACTTCAACAGCGTGGTTCCTTTGTGAGAAACTCCTTCATCCATATTCTTTATTGAGAGCCTGTGCAGATATTTTTTAATTAGAACTTGACTTACAGGGTGTTTTTGGTTTGAGAAGATTTTCCAAAGGATCTTCCCTCCCATTGCCAGATTGGCCAATACAGGATCTCTTACTTGAAGTCCACCTTCAGGTATTGGCCTTTTCACTATGTCCCAGCTTACTATATGGAATTTTTTTTGGTTCCCCTTTCCTCCTTGCCATAGGAAATTTCGAATCAGCTTTGCTAACTGATTGGTGATCATTTTTGGAGCTAAAAGGAAAGAGGCCTGGCAGATAGGAAGGGATGAGAGGACTGACTTGACTAGAGTGAGCTTCTCAGCTGTGGTAAGCCACTGTCCGCCCCAAGTAGTCATTTTGCCTTGATTTTGCTGATAATTTCCATCTAGTGAGGGGCCTTAGAAGTGCCCAAGGTTAAAGGTAGGCCAAGATACTTAAAATTTTCCCAAGAAACATATCCGATGAAGCCTAGAGCTTGGGCAATCCTGAGAATAGATTGCTGGTCTACAGCGCAGCCATACACTGCACTTTTTCTATTATTGACCATAGCTCTGGAGACTCTGCAAAAGCTTTGGATTACTCCGTTGAAGGCTCTTGCTATTTTAATAGAGGTTCCTCCCAAAACGATAGAGTCGTCTGCGAACAAGGCATGGTTGATTGGGGTTGTTCCAGGTATCGCCTTGATGCCAGGAAGTGTCTCGTTGAGCTTCTCATCAGAGAGATTTCGGCTTAGAGAGTCTGCCATTAGAATGTATAGGAAGGGGGACAGAGGGCAGCCATGCATGATTCCCCTTGTAGCTTTGAAGTAGTTTACAGGTCTACCATTTACTAGAGGGGCTATCCAAGGTTCTCCAATGCATCCTCTAATCAAATTAACAAATTCAGAACTAAAACCAAATGCAGAAAGAACTTGGAGAAGGAAGGAATGTCTTACTCTATCGAAGGCATTTGCCATGTCCAATTTGATGAGCATACCTTGCTCTTTGCGCTGGTGGTTGGAATGGATGATTTCCTGCAACAGTGTCACATTGTCCAGGATATGCCTTCCTTTGACAAACCCTCGTTGATTGAGATAGATGAGTTTGTCTAGCAGAGGTTTTATTCTATTAGCAAGTAGCTTGGTGAGAATTTTGTAGGACGTGTTGCAAAGCGAGATTGATCTGAATCTGTCGAATGTCTCCAGATTGGCTTCTTTGGGAATTAGGGCTAGGAAGGTGGAGTATGTGCTTCCTCCCACTTTGTCTCTTCGAAGGCATCCTTTGATCATTCAGGACAAATCAACCTTGGTGATATCCCAACAAAGTCTATAGAAGTGTATTGAGAATCCATCTGGTCCAGGGGCTTTCTCTGGTTCCATCTTCCATATGACATTGCTGATTTCTTCTTCAGTGAATGGCTTTAGGAGAGTTGCATTGTCCTCCTCATTAACCATCCTTGGAACGTGCTTGAGGAAGTCATGTGCTTCCTCATTATCCTCCATGCCTTCTTCTTTGAACAATAGCTGAAAATGAGAAGTTGCCACCTCTTTTATCAGAGTTGTGCCTTTAAGAATAGTCCCATCTTGTGAGGTGTTTTTATCAATGTGGTTTCTAGGGAGGTGGGTACGAATTTGCTTGTGGAAGAAGGTTGTATTCTTGTCTCCAGACACAAGCTAGAGATTGCGTGACTTGAGCCTCAAATATTCTTCCTCTTCTCTAAATGTCCGGAAGGTGTTGATTTGGTGTTCTTGCTCCCTATGAATTTATGCTCTAGTTATGTCTTGAGTCTCCAGGCCCATTTGGAGATCCAGCAGCTACTTTGTGCTTTGTTTTCTTTGGGTAGTGGGAGAGACTGTGGGCTTTTTTATCCATTGCTTCAGGGTTGTTTTGGTGGCTTTTATCTTTTGCTCCCAAACATAGTTGGGTGATCCTTGAACATGAATGGACCATGTCTTATTGACTGTATCCAAAAACCCTTCCCTGTTTGCCCATAGTGGGCTGAACTGGAAGGGGATTGGTCCTAGGTTTTCTTCTTCTTCCATCAGAAGGAGGATGGGTTTATGGTCTGAGTTCCATTTTGGTAGAATTTTTGTGGAAATGATCATCTTCTCGAAGAGGAAGGAACTTTGAAGAAGGAATCTGTCCAGCCTGACTGAGATATGCTCCTCCTCTATTCTGTTATTTGTTGAGGTGCATAGCCCTTTTTTTGGCTTGAAGTCCATTAAATCCCATTGTTGAATGTAGAAATTTCTCATTTCCCACCCCGGTTTTCAGTTTCACCTTATTTCTTCCATATAGTTAAATGCCCTTTCCCATATACATACATTCAACACTGAAAAAATAAATTTTTGCTGAAAACACAAATTCTAGAAATTTTACAGAATGCTGGAAAATGCAGAAATAAAAAATCAGCAGGTACAAACAGTCATTTAACACATTTGAACA
>APFE030380278.1:42396-91445 GCA_000404065.3 Pinus taeda
CAAGTCAATTCTACGAAAGTCAACGTTGTCCTGAAAAGTCAACGCAGGGGCAGCAAGCTAAAAGTCAACGCAGCAGCAAAACGGTCAACCCTTTGACCTCGATTTTTGTGCCAGGTATTATGGCCTTCAAAAATCGAACCTTCCACCAATTTTCAGCTTGATTGGACCAAGCGTTGACCGAAGTCAACGCTGGTCAAACTTTCTGCGAAACCCTAGCAGCAGAAAATCGTACTGCAGCTCAGCCATACGGTCTGTCCTCTTCGTGCTTCCCACGTGTGGTTGAAATTCGTCCTCCAGGTAGCTCGTACTCTTTAGGATGAGAGAGGAAGATGTGAGTTGTGTTGTGATGAAATTCTCTCCAACTTTTCCTGTATTTATATACATCAATGAGGGTGTGTGACACATCTGTTTGGCATGTGAGCCTACATTACAAAACTGGCTGACCTTGCACATATAATTTATTAAGAATAATAAATTCAAAATATAAGTTCTGCTCATCGGATTAAGACTATTTTTATATGGATTTTACACCTCTCAGAAAGAGGAATCCAACAAAAATATTAGCCTCTTAATTTGAGCATCAGAACATGGAGTTTGGACCTAGTTGTCCAAATTTAACATATATATTATAGAATGATAAAGACAGTTACATTATAAATATTAAAATTTCAATGATATATCATATATTTTTATATTTATAAGTTTTTAAGGCCCGACGCCCCCCCCACGTTTCGTAAAAATTGGTGGGGAGGTTTTATATAGGCCGCTCCTGCGTATCCCCACTCCCTCGCCCCCACGTCCTGGAAACTTGGTGGAACATTGCAAATTTGGTCAAGTGATTTATGATAAAAGTCACACATACACATGCGGAAGTACTTTTAGAGAGAGAAGCAATATTTGATATCTTATTCAATGTGTAATGAATACTAATCATTACATAACGATAATGTTCTCATGCGAGACACATGATTTAGATAATCATCTCTCTGAAACCAAAAAAGTCACATCTTAATTAATCATTCTAGTGACTTGACTTTATTAAATATTTGGATCTTTTTCTTACTTGATAAAAAGAGAATCTAATTTTATATTGAAACTGCCATCCCTGAAAGTTGCAGATGCATCACATATAGTCTAAACAGAATAACTATGCTTGAAAAGAAAGTCAGGGTTTATACAGTGACATTCTTTTATATAGCATTTACACTAATTGGACAAGGTTGACTTGAAGAACAAACCAAATTTTCCCCAATTTTCATACTCAAGCTATGAACAGACCATAAGCACACAGTGAATAAACACAGAATAAAAACACCATATCATCAAACAGGTAGCCAAGGAGAGCCTTCAGATGTTCATGCGCCAGGAGGGTGCTTCTTCACATTTGCTGTGCCTGGCTCTTCCTCCAAGAAAACTGGGGCTGCTGTTTTGCCACAAAGTCAACCAAATATTTCACTGTTGTTAATCTTCTATTTGAAGTTTTCATTTCCTTTTCAAAAACCGGGTATAGAGCCACTGATTTTTCTGGTAAGGCCACCTTATTTTTGTCAAACTTGGTCTGTATGTTCATGCACCAGGAGGGTGCTTTATAGTGCTTGCTGGGTCTGGCGTCCTCCATGACCACTGTATGCTGCTTTTCTGTGAAGTCCATAGAATATTCCAGACTGTTGTGGATCTTCTGTTTGAAGGCTTCATCTTCTTGTTTCTCCTTATCAGATATCCTGTTTAAAGCCACCAATTTCTCTAGTAAGGCCACTGTTTTTTAATATTTTCCTCAATTTTCGTCTATCTGTTGGAATTATGCTCATCCCTGTTTCCAAGCCTTGGCCCCAAAGTCACAAGTGCCATGTACAATATCTCAACTGTAACACGGGAATTCTTTGGAGTCTGTGAATTTGTTTTAGACAAGCTAGCAGGGTGGCCCAAACAGTAAACCCAATAAAATAAAGAGTAAACCCTTGAAGAAACACAGGATTGAGTGTAAGACTGCCCTTACCAACTTGGATATGATTACCCTTGATTAGGCCCTTGGTATGTGGCTGGAAATAACTCTTCTGCTTGCTGCTCTGGATCTGTAAATCTGCAATTTAGGGTCCACTTTGGAGGCATCCTAGATCTAAAATTATGCAAATAAAGTATGGCTATGGGTTGTAAAATTATGCAAATAAAGTATGGCTATGGGTTGTAAGTGTTAGTTTTCTAAAATAACTTTCCAATGAGTCTACTAGCACCTCAAAACATTGAGTATTTCAAAAGATATGCAAATCTGGAAAATACTACTTAGTTTTGGTGTTGAATTTCGACAAGGGTAGAAGCTGAAATTTTTAATCTTGCAGATTTTTAATCACAACAAGTTTGTGATGGATTTTCTACTTCAAATAATGATCAAATAGCTCCTGGAAGTAAGAAAAATGAAGAGGACTGAAAGGGTATACTTTTGAATGCCAAATCCCTTTGAAAAAAGGCTCATCTTAACTTGTAGCAGGTGGCTGTAACTTTCTGTTGCATACCTGCAAACCTTGGACAACAACTTGTTTTGATGATTTTAAGTCTTATCTGCACATACAAGACACTATGCTTTTGTTGGGCCAATTAGATATATTTTTGTAGCAAAACCCAAATGCCAAACTGGCTTAAAGATGTAAATTTTAAGCACAAGCTAGTGAACCTATTTTTTGTTTTATTTATTTTCTGATTTTTTTGTTTTCATAAACAAATAACGAAATTGAAAAGTATTTTGAAATTTTGAATGAGCTGAAGCTATGACTTAACTTGTATGACTCTAATTATCTCTTTGTGTTGGATTGTGATTACAACCCTCCCTAAATCAGCCCTTGGATTATTTTGGACAAGTAGTGAATTTGAAGTGCTTGCACCAGTTGCCTCCACTCTTGTTTAAGATTTTTGCCGATGCCAACATTCAATTAGGAGCAGTTCTCTTAGTGGAACACCTTTGGCCAATGGATTAGCTATGAGACCAGAGAGATTTAGTGATTCAAGGAAAAATCAGTGATAGGGGTTTGTCCAAAAATTAGATTTCAAAAACCCTAGCTCAAGAAGAAAAAGTGAGGCCTAGTCTCGTAGACTCTTTTCTCCAAGTGACAAAGTAGCCCCTCAATGGATCAATCCACTAACTTCGTGTAACTTTAACAAAAACCAACAAAATATCTTATGAAGCACAATACTCTTTACAAGAGCTAAGAATAGAAAGAATAGAAAAACCAAGCCACAAATTGTACACAGGATGTTTGCACCAAAGAAGTTCTTATTATGGCATTAGTGATCACATATTTTTACAACACGGTTTGCTAAGGAGGGAGAGTTCTAAATCTATAGATGAAGCTCTCAACATCTATCCTTCTTTTGCTCCCCCAAGGGGGTGACTTGTCATCCACAAAATACTTGCAGACTAAGTCAAAATAAATTTGTTTTTTACAATTACGAAATAATTTCACATGATAAATTTTACACAAAGGGGAGGAGGGGGAAGCAACTTTGAAACAACTCCATTAAAACCTTAATATAATGCTCATTAGCATTCAAAATATGCCTTAAATGAATGCCCATGCCCATACTGCAAGTCAAGGCACTTCCATGAAGCATGGGAGAATGACTTTCCAAGCTCAAAAATGGGTCATGAAACCCCTAATAAATAAAATGACGTCAAACATAGGAGGAAGATGACTTGACTTGAATACGGGCTCTTTGCTTGGAGAAGACGCTCCTTCGTACTTCTTTAACTATATTTTATCCACTCGTCTAACTTGCCTTCAAACCTTTAATGTCATGCCTTAGAAGGTTTAACGCCACTTTTTGTAAAGTTCTTTACTGAAGATAGTCTCGACCTGTTCTGTGAATCTTGATCCTTGCAAGTTGCTCCACAATCGTTGCGCACTCTTGCTGCTCAATATATGCACACTCCACACAAAGAATGATCAATTTAATTGTGCCTTCGTCCTTCTCTTTCACAATAGAAATTGATGCATGCAAGGTGGCCTAGTTGAATGCCATGAGTTTCCTTTTCTAGTTAACTGGAGCAAGTCCTAGTTACACTTGGACTATCTCTCAGTTAACTAGCTCGAGTTGTGATTTGAGTTAACTGAGGACTCAACTTGTCCTCTCTTCACTTATCTCTAAAGTATTAACTTGGCTTAATTGAACTTGTCACTGCAACCTCATCCTGTAGTCTAACTGAAGAAGACTCCAATGAATTGAAGCTCCAACACTACGCATGCAAACTTGATGACCATTCCAGTAAATTGGAAATCAACTCATCGTAACTAAATTCTATCTCATGAACTCACATTCATGCTAGAGAAAAAATAATTCGAGGTCTTCACTAGCTAAGGCACAAGCTAGAAGACGTTCCATCGCAATATTTTCAACACTCCATTTTAGCAAGGAAGGGATTATGTACAACTCCCAACTTATCTTTGAAAAACACAAACTTGCCTTTGACTAAGGCCTTTGTCAAGATATCCACAACTTGCTCATCTATTGGAATGTACGGTAGCTTTACTATCCCTTTCTACGGACAATCTCTGAGATGATGGTATCTGATCTTCGATGTGCTTGGGGCGATCATGAAACACTGGATTCTCAGAGAGCTTAATGCAACTCTGATTGTCATTGTGTATCACAGTGGGCTCCATCCCCTGCCTGAAGAGATCTACAAGCAACTTCCTCATCTAGATAGCTTCACATGCTGCTTGGATGGCAGCCCTGTATTTGGCCTCTGTTGAAATGAGTGTGACTGATCTTTGCTTCCTACTGAACTAGGAAACAACTGCTAACCCAATGGTGAGGATGCAACCTCAAATACTCTTCTGACCTACAGAGCTCCCTGCCCAATCTGCATCTTTGTAGTCCTCAAGCCACATTCTATCAACATTTTTGTACAATAATCCATAATCTGTCGTGCCTTTGAGATCCCTCAAAACATGCTTCATAGCGACCCAGTGAACTCTGGTAGGATCCATCATGAACTGGCTTAACTGGTTCACTGCAAAACATATGTCAGGCTTTGTGTTGACTAAGTACATCAACGACCTAATGAGTTTCTTGTACAATGTAGCTTCTACTCTCTCTACTCTGCGATAGTTCGTCTTCCTCCAGTTTGTGACTAGATTTGTGGTCATGGGCCTGTAATCATGCATATGGAACCTCTTGAGGATCTCTGTAGTGTACTTCCCCTGCCCCAAGAAGATATCCCCATCACCCTGCCATACCTCCAACCCAGGGAAATAGCGCATAAGCCCTATGCCTTTCATCTCAAACTCTCTATGAAAATCTGCCTTGCAATCCCGAATCAAGCTGTCTACTCCGGTCAAGATAATATCGTCAACATAGAGCACTAGAATGAGTGGAAGCCCTCCAGTTGTGATGTAGTGCAGGTTGGCATCTACCTTACTCTTAGTGAAGTCCAATCCCTAA
This sequence comes from Pinus taeda, assembly GCA_000404065.3. NCBI lineage: Eukaryota > Viridiplantae > Streptophyta > Pinopsida > Pinales > Pinaceae > Pinus > Pinus taeda. The sequence continues at coordinate 47,830 of APFE030380278.1, forward strand.
AGGTAGCTATCAATGTGAGTGTACCATGCTCTTGGTGCTTGTTTGAACTCATAAAGAGCTCTTTACAACAAATAGACATGAGGGTCTCTGCTGAAGGTCTCAAACCCCTCTAGCTACTCTATATAAATCTCTTCCTCAACCACCTCATTGAGGAGTGCCGTCTTCATGTCCATCTGGTGGATCTTCCACCCCATCTAAGCTGCAAGTGCCGAAATTGTTATGATGGATGAATAACGAGCTCTTGGAGCAAATGTCTCCTCATAGTCAATGCCCTCAACCTGTGAGAAGCCCTTGGCCACAAACCTGGCTCTGTACTTCTCCACACTCCCATCTGCTCCTTTCTTCACCTTGTACACCCAGCGTGAGCCTACCACTGATTTTCCCTTTGTGCGTGGCACAATCTCCTAAACATTGTTCTTAATGGAGGAATATTCCTCCACCATGGTATCCCACCAAACTTGTTGAGAGGCTGCCTCCTCATAACAAGAAGGCTCTGAGTCTAACAACTCAGTCATCAACGCCATGTACTCGATCTACCTCTGTGGCTGCTTGCTCTGCCTGAATGTAGAGTTGTGAACCTGAACTCGCTCTTGGGCCTCTTGAATCAACCTCTCGGTCCACTTCACTGTCTTGCTCCTTGTGTTGGAAGTCATTGACTGAGTGTCTACCTCCACTCGTGCTGGTCTGTCCTCCTCATCCTGTAATGACTCCTTTTTATTTTGTTGTATAGCTTGCTTGCCACTTGGCTGATGTTGGAAAATCAAAGATATTATATTAGCGTTTGATTTTGCTTTCTTGATAATTACTTGTGAGTGTGTTGGCTTCTTTTATTTCTTTATTATCATATCTTTCATCAAGCAATTATAAATGTATGAAGATCACAAAATAAGAGACACAAGATATAGGCACATGCCAAGGCAAAAACCCCACGAGGGGAAAACCCAGTGAAGATAATTCTTCCTTCCAATAATATTCTTTGAGACTCTTTACCCTAGACCAAGACCAAACTTTCCTTCTACACCATGTCAGCCTCCAAGATCTTTGACCCTTCCAGCAACTTCGACTAGGCAGCATCTTCCGGCAACATGCAGCTGATGACAACAATGAAATCTTAGGAGACTTCGATCTCCCAACCCAGACCACGAAACAAAGAGAGAGAGGCACCAAAAGTTTGATTTTCTTCTTCTCTAGAGACTCCCCCAAACTTGCACTTCTTTCATCCTCCTGGTAACAGACTACGCACTTCTCTAGCTCTTCTTGAGATATCGAACTTGCTTGAGAGTGAGTGGTTCAAATGACTTCGACCTCCTTCAATATATAGGCTTCTAGTGGGTCAAATGGGGGTTCTCAGGCCGACATGATGTGGAGGACACATAATTCGTATTTGACTTGATACAAAACCTTTTTACATGATCCAAAAGCCCAAGAAGTGTCTCTTCGAATATACAATGACTCCATAAACTCAATATTAATCCTTGGAGTCCACAATGGGGACTTTGACTAATATAATGATGACCCAAGCATGAAACCCATGCTTTAATAAGTCATTGTTACAATAATAAAATTTCTTTTTTTGATTCTTTTAACAAGTACATTACATAATGACTTAAGTTCATTATTGAAGACCGAACATAGTTACATTTTCTAACAATTGAGACTCAATCTGTGGTACTAGTTGAGGCTTTTGCTTGGGAGCAAGAAGCTCCTCCTCGGGCCCTCCAACCTACTCTTGTTTCAAAGACTCCCTTAGAGCTTTGTCCTTCGCAAACTTCACGTCCCGCCTGATCACTGTCTTCTTGAGTGATGGTATGTACACCTTGTATGCTTGATATTTCTCACAATAACCCATGAAAATTCCTTTTTTAGCTGTGGGCTCCAACTTCTTCCCGCTCTCTTTGGACACAAGGCAATAAAATTTTGTCCCAAAGATGCGGAAATGGGAAACATCAGGCTTCTTCCCTGTTAAAGCCTCCTTCGGTGTAACTCATCGAAGCACCTTGTGTGGACTCATGTTCTACAGAAATACCGCAGTGTTGCATGCCTCTGCCCATAAGAACATGGGTAGCCCCTGGTCATACAACATGGCCTTGGCCACTCCAACTATGTTGCGGTCTTCCTCTCATCCACCCCATTCTTTTGAGGGTTATGGGGTGCTGTAAGATCTCTCCTAATGACCTCCTTGGCACACACGTCCCTAAAAGCATTGGAGACATATTCCCTACCATTGTCACTCCTCAATGCTTTAATTTTCTTCTTGGTCTGGTTTTCTACCAAGGCCTTAAACTCCATGAACTCGGAGAAGACCTCCTCCTTCTTCATAAAGAAGATCCATGTTTTTCGAGAATAGTCATATATGAAAGTGACATAGTACTTGTGTCTCATAAGGGATGGAGAGGAGAAGGGCCCATATATGTTTGAATGTACCAACTCCAAAATCCCTTTGGCTCTGCTTTCTCAGCCGTGAAAAGATGACTTGGCATATTTGGCAAGTGTGCAACCCTTGCACACTTGATTCTAGTCAATATTGCATGGTGCTAGCCCTGTGGCTATTTGCTGAAGGATCTTCAATGTGCCATGATGCAAATGCCCCATACGTTTGTGCCAAAGGTTCCCAACGTCTTTTCCATGCTCACGCCCTGCCCTGCTGCTCAAGGATGCGTCTGACTCAACTTGCAACTTGTAAAGATTCTTTACCCTCACACCATTTTGCTTCATGGCTCCAGAAGGTAAGTGTTTGAGGTAGGCCTTACCTCTCTTGAAAATTGACATCATAACCCTTGTCCTCAAGGGTGGAAACAAAAACAAGGTTCTTTTTAAGGCCTGGAACACAGAGGACATCATTGAGATGGAGAGAGTTACCAGAATCCCTCTCAAAACTAACAGTACACATGCCCTTGGTCAAGTACCTGCCATCATCTCCTAGCTCAATATGCAACTGCATGTCCTTCTCTTTTAGTTGGCTTAAATATTCCTTGTTCCTAGTCATGTGAAAGGATGCTCCAAAATCAACGTACTATATGCTACTGCTCACTGAGCTTGCCATGCAAGCTATCAATGAGAAATCGTTCTCGAACTGAGAATTAAACGCATCTACCTCAGCTGAGGCTACTACATGGTCCTTATTAGATCCCTTCTTCCGATTAGGGCACTTAGTGGCATATTGTCCGAATTGGTGGAAAGAGAAGAATTTGATCTTGCTCAAATCTTTCTTCTTCTTCTCACCCTTCTGAGTGGACTCGACCTTGCCTTGGCTCTTCTTGCCCTTGGCTTTGCTTCCTTTGCTTGCCAAGACAAAGTTCTCCTTGTCCTCTGTCTTTACTAAACCTCCAACCCTCATCCCCCTCCAGGTTTCTTCTTGGATGTAGTCTCCCCACAACCTTTCCTAGTTGGGAAGATTCTTTCTGCCACTGATTGCATCCTTGAAATTTTCCTCAAGACTTATGAAGTCCCAGTAGTGCAAGAATCACAAGGTCTTTCTCTGCTACAGTCTTGCCCACTCTAGCTAGCTCATCCCGAACTTGGGTGAACTTGGAAAGGTACATAATCATGGGCCCTCCTTTGCTCATCTAGGTATTTTTTAGCTTGTCCTTTAAGGCAAGCCTCCTAGCATCATTGGGTCCCTGATACAAAGCCAAGATTTGATCCAGGTAGCTCCAAAGACACATAGGGCAAAGAGGGTTTATCAACGCTTGAAAATCAAAGTGTTCAAAATGATGTTGACCTAGGATCAGAGCGTAGATCTCGTCGTTCTGATTGCGGAGGTGTGAATGGTTCGTCAATTTGAGCTCAAATGAGGGAGAACAAGCCAGCCAAAGTTGGGCTGTGGGCTACGGTTAAGTGTCCTACAATTTGATCAATCCCGAGGCATGAAACCTAGCTCTTGAAATCGGTCGAAATTGCGGCCTCGTTAATTTGCCCAATATCCCTTATTTTCTAGAACTTTGAAAATTACCCCCTCTTTATAAAAGTAAAAAAAAATGATAAAATATGGTGGTGTGCCACCATCCCCGCCACCCCCAAATCTATCATAATTAAAATTTTTGGGCCGACGGGCCATCACCCCCGCCGGTCCTCTCGCAGCCACCTTACGAAATTAAATTTAAGTTTTGGCTTAGCAGCAATCACCCTGCCGAGCCCTCCCACATAACTGTTAAACATTGTATTAAAGGGGTGGGTACGGGCCACCTCCGGTGGACCTGACCCACACCCTGAAAACCCTCAACGCACCATATAACAATTAAGTCGAGACTGACGGGGGTCGAACCCGCCCGGCCCACGTGGGTCGGCACTTGAGCGGGCGGCCCCATAAACAGTACCACATATCATATGTAGACCACGTACCAACATGCGTGCCAACCAAAAAATATATATGTGCCATTTAAATGCATAAAACAATGCATTCCCCACACCAATCTCGTTTCATGTCGGCGGAGGTTAAGGGGCAGGCCACCTAAGGCAGACCTGACCCCATCAACCATTAACGCGGCTGTCGAAAAATATATATGCGTGCAGTGGTTAAAAACGAATATATGTTAAAATAGGGAGGGGCGGGATTTGATCCCTCGACCCCTCCTCAACCATGTTCCATCTTTACCAACCTACCAAACTACCTACATTGTTTAAATCACCCTCCAAACTTTAAAAGAACCCAATTTTCTTAGTGCACGGGAAGATGGAGGAACCAGGAGCGAGCACGAATTTCAAGACAGAGGAGGCAGAATCTTGGCACACAGTTCGAGTCAACATTTTGCAGGAGGGGTGAAATTTCACTTTGTCAGATTTTGATAAATTTTATATGGTTTCAACACTTCTTGACGCCATGAGCGCAATGGCGTTGTCCGTGTCTCCATTAGAGTTCTGCATTTTTCGGCCATTTTCCGTATGAGGATGGAACCATGATCGCTGCAAAAACAGGGAGCGGAACCATGATCCTTGCAATTTTCCCGAGGAGTTAATTTTTCTCCATATCGGAATATAGTCAAGTTTACAGTTGTTTTTCATGGTTTTCCATAGGGTTCGCAATGGCAAGGTTAGAACCGCCTTTTGAGTTGTAGATTTCCAGTCCACCCATGGAACAAAATCTTTGAGGAATCTAGGGGGAATCTTAAAGATTCCTTGAGCCCCAGATTCTCAACTTCTCAGAATTCAAAAATTGGATAGTCGATTTTGCACTATTCGACGTCAAAAATCTGATGGTGCGTTCAAATTTCTCATTCTCTCATTCTATTCTTCAACCACTTTTCTAAGTGGAATGCAGGTGTCAGCGTTCATATGCGTGCAACCTTTTTCATGCGATTGATGTCGTGAGATCGTTGGTCCGAGCAGCTTCAGCGGTTTGACGTCCGCTTCTTCAGATGGCCCTTGGTTGTGAGGTATATGCAGTGTTTATGTACTTCTTTTGCTATGCATTGTGCTGCACAGGTCCTTGATTGATGTTTGATGTGGGATCCTGTTTCTTACTCACTTTTATGATTCCTACTTGATGTGACGTGGAATCGCCTATGTGATGTACTTGTTGTCATGACTCATCATGTTGTGTTTTTAGATCCCTTTGTTGTATGTTGATGGGATACTCAAGTGTCACTATGCATGTTTTCTTTGAGATCCCTTTTATGCCATGTTAGTGGGATGCTCATCATGCATGAGTTTTGTGTCATACTGATAGGAGTCTTTTGACTGAGGGTTCCTGTAGTAGAACATCTCATAGAGCCACTCCTGCGTGAGGGCATTTTCCTTGTATGATCGCGACATCATCTCTTATGTACATCATCATTACTATTGACAACACTTAATGCAACAGCCTACACCATCTTGACACCAGGGCCCAGAGACGTAGTCCCTCCTGGACGAACTCCGTTATCAATGGTTTATGTTTTTATGTTGCTGATGATTGACATGTTCCTCTTCTTTACAATATACAGGTGTATTCCTTTATGTTCTTTTTAAAAATGCAATTTAACACATCACGAAAGTAAAAGGTCTTGGAAGAGTCCTTGTCACACCTGGACCTGGATCAGTGGTATCGGAGCAGTGTTTGCGTTGATGTGAATTGCAGCGTGAACAATGGAACGTGCAGCGACAGAGGATGAAAGAGTGATGTACGAGAGCATGCTCAACATTTCCAAAAGAGTGGAAATCATGTATTAAACTCTACAGAAAGAGACAGAGGAAAAGGAGCGATTGCAGCTTTAGTTGGAAGCCACAAAAGAGTCCCTGGAAGAACTGAAGCACAACAACTAGAATCTTCAAATAGAGAACGCTGAATTGACGATGCGTCTATAAGAAGAGAAAGAGGAGAAACAAAGTTTGCTACGACAGCTGCAAGCTAAGGACGAGGCCTTGGAAAATCTGCAGCTTGACCCTTGTGAGGTAAAAAGTAGTTCTCTGAATTCATGTATATTTCCTGATGCTGGTTTCTCTGTTTTTGAAAATCATACCACAGGAATTGGCTCCAAACTGTTGAAGAAAATGGGAGATGAAGGGAAAGGCTTGGGCATTAATGGCCCAGGCATTGTCAACCCCATCAAAGTAGAGGAATTACCGTGTCGAACAGGCCTAGAATATGTCAAAAAAGAAGTTGGGGAATGCGCCACAACAATTAGCGAACCACCAACAACCGATGATGAGAAGCCCTCATTAGTTCTTTCCAAATCAACAGAGGAGGTAAAAGATGTTGATTTCCTTTCAGTTTCGTTGTCACATAGTATGAGTTTTGTTGGAGATTTGGAGATCCCAATTACAGGGACAAAGATGAGGCTCCTTACAAGGACGAGGCATGAAAATGAAGAAAAACTTGGTATTAATAACCAATGCATAACTCAACCATTGGAGGTTGGGCAGAGACCTCAATTTGCAGGCTCGAGATACACCAAAGGAGAATGTTCAAAGGTGTCATATGCTTCTGAGACATCGTCAAAATTGTCGATGAAAGAGAATGATGGGAAAACATCCCCATCATCTCATGGCAGTTTCCATTGCAGGGAAAGAGTTGAGGCAAGCTCTCATTGCCATACTTACGCCAGAGCCAGCAAGGAAAGGTATAACCACTCTCAACATTCAAATGTTCATTTCAATTATGATCATGTTGTTAATGATGAACGAAGAACATGGCATCGAAAAACATGTACCTTTTGTGGATTACATAACCATACATTTTCTAAGTGTTGGAAAAGAATGTAGCACGCAAAAGGACGAGGCATGAAAGACCCTCTCAACAATAGGTAAAGAAACATGTTAAGCAAGTCTGGAGGAAGAAACCTATTGCAGTCATTGCGACAGAAGTGGCCATCAAGGAGCCACTTGTTGGAGGCTCCATCCAGAGCAGTGCCTTAAAGACAAAGCGTCGGTGCGTGAACCAGGTGAAGTAGTTGTTCGACAAGCAAAACCACCACAAGGAGGTGACCCATTCACATTGATAAGTGAAAAATGGTTTCTAGACATGTTGTCATTTCATGGTCGTGCTTTTGTAAATCATTTGTTGCATTTTAAGATGTAAAAGTGATGATGTATTTTCCATCACTTGTTCAGATGGCCCTTGGTTGTGAGGTATATGCAGTGTTCATGTACTTCTTTTGCTATGCATTGTGTTGCACAGGTCCTTGATTGATGTTTTATGTGGGATCCTGTTTTTTACTCATTTTTATGGTTCTTGCTTGATATGACGTGGAATTGCCTATGTGATTTACTTGTTGTCATGAATCATCATGTTGTGTTTTGAGATCCCTTTGTTGTACATTGATAGGATACTCATGTGTCACGATGCATGTTTTCCTTGAGATCCCTTTGTTGTACATTGATAGGATACTCATGTGTCACCATGCATGTTTTCCTTGAGATCCCTTTTATGCCATGTTTGTGGCATGCTCATCATACATGAGTTTTGTGTCATACTGATAGGAGTCTTTTTACTGAAAGCTCCTGTAGTAGAACATCTCTTAGAGCCACTCTTGCGTGAGGGCATTTTCCTTGTATGATCACGACATAATCTCTTATGTACATCATTACTATTGAAAACGCTTAATGCAATGGCTTACACCATTTTGATACTGAGGCCCAGAGACGTAGTCCCTCCTGGACGAACTCCGTTATCAACAACTTATGTTTCTATGTTGCTGATGATTGACATGTTCCTCTTCTTTACAACATACAGAAGTATTCCTTTATGTTCTTTTTAAAAATGCAATTTAACAAATCACGAAAGTAAAAGGTTTTGGAAGAGTCCTTATCACACCCGGACCTAGATCAAGATTGCTTTCCTCCACATATCGTTTGCTTTGTCTTCCCATGGAGATGAGGGATAATGTGGTCTTTGACCCCCTCAAGAATGATCCTCGTGGCGTAGGTGTCATTCTTGTTATGTTGGATCAACTGTTGGGCATATGTGGGCACATTTTGTGGGTTCTTCACAAAATCTACCACCCCATTATCTTCAAATGCTACCGAGATCGCTCCCTCCATGAGTTGAAGTTAGAGGATTGCTCTAAATAGTGATCTGCCCTTAGTTCTTGGAACGACATACTGCTATCGAAAATATTGCTCTTCAAACTCTAGTGCAAGCCTTTTGACTGAATTGCGCTCTTCATTGACTGAACAAATTTTAGTGTTGGTTTTTATATAGAGCGTGGCTCTGATACCATGTTAATTTTCTTTAAAGCTAGTGTTGATTTCTGGTAGCATCGGATGTGCTCTTAGCCTCAAAATTTGTAGGGAGGCTAGGACACATGTATTCCACAATACCTAGAAATCGTTTTGGGAAATTCCACCCAGAGATAGTTTTATTAAAATAATTAATTATTTTTAATGAGTGCCTAAGTCTAAACTTAGGAAATTAAAATAATTAAAGGGTATTAATCAAACTGAAGGTGAAACTTCTAGAAGAAGACGAAGATCGAGTCCAAATGATTTGACTCCTGAGCCATTGATTAGAATCTCATCTGGGCCGTTGATTACTCAACTGGAGGATTATAAGAAGGACTTCGATGGGCATTTGGAAAACACATCGGAGAGAGATCAAGAGATCGAATTTCCTAGAGAGGACAACACAACAGTTGCTAGAGAGAAGATCGAGGAGATTTCTTGCAGTGAGGGGCAAGGATAGCTTTCCGGTTGGAGAGTTTCTTTATCCAGGGATACATTGCAGAGAAGGCAGAGAGAGATCCAGGAAAGGCAACATAGAGCTTCAGAGGGAGTCGGAGATTCAGTTGGGAAGTCGAGTTCCAGAGCTAGAAGCCGGGGTGTGAGACTAAAAGGCCAGAGGAACGAAGTTCCAGACAACAGAAGATCCCTAGAAGAGGTGATGCAGACCCAAGAGAGGCTTACGCAGATCTGCATAGGTTGACGTAGAGGCTGCGCAGAGCCAACATGGGGCCATCCAGGGCCTAGATTAATGTCAGTTCGCTAGTGATAGTGTGAGGTATTTCTCACTAATTTATTTGCCAGTCAGATTCTCTGTATCGGATAACCAGTAAGGCATCCAAAGTTTGTATTCAGAAACTACTATATAATAATACAAACCCTCAGCTGCTGCACCAGTTTTCTCGCATTGGGTTTTTCTGGGGACATTTGTCCAAAAACAACGATGTCAATTGTGTGTGTGGTTATTTCTTCTTGCTCAATTCTTGTTTTTGCATATAATTTAGTTAGTGAAGGTTGCAGTCGTATTTACTTCGATATTTACAATGTAACACAGTAAATAACTTGGACGAATTAACAAGTAGGAGAAGCAATATCTGTTTGCTGCAGTAGGGATTTGGGTCTCCAAATTTTCACATGGTATCAGAGCGTAGGTGAAGCAAGAGAGCAGAGTCGGAAGAGCCCAACGTTGAAGAGAAGGAGGGAAGTCGAAGTGTTGCATAGGCAGCAAGTCGAATCCCCAGAGGGATTGTGCATTCCAGGCCAGGAGGGCAAAATTTCCGTGGGAAAATCTCTCTTTGATTGAGTTGACAAAGAGAAATATTTCCAGTCGAAGTTTACCATTATTAGAGGGAGCATTGCAGAAGTATCAACGCAGAGCAGTTTTCTAGTGAGATGCAATTTTCTGCAGCAGTTGCTGGGGCAAAAAAGGTCAGAAGGAAGAAAGAGACACTATTGAGGGAATTTCTTCCTTAGAGAATTCCTAGCTAGGGAATTCGATTTCTCTATTGCTGAGCAGCAACAGAGACAAGCAAATCTACTATATCTAGTAAGGAGTGCATAGGCTAGCCTATTGCAGCGCAGAGGAGAGAGGAGGCAGTTCAACATTTCGTTGGCAGAGATGGCAACTAGTGGGTTAAGAGATCAGGATTGGTTGGATGGTGCATCCAACTATGTGATCTGGAAGACAAGGATCTAATGCCTTCTAGATGAGCACGATCTCAAAACCAATGTCGACAGTGTGGTAGTTGTACTTGTGGATCCAGATCCGCTTAAGATGTACAAGGGTGAGATGGAAAAGGCCAAGCGATTGATCCTCGATGAATTGAGAGATCATGTAGTGTGTCACATTGCCGGCAAGGATATTGCTCGACAGATGTGGGAAGCATTGACTACGCTATACGAAGGATCTTTCGAGCAACGGGAGATGTACTTGGAGCAAAAGATGAGATTCACACAGATGTAGAAGGGGGAACACATTGATCCATTCCTAACGAAGCTTCAGGAATCCGAGACTTGTTGGTAGCTACGGGGTCAACACCTTAGCCTATGGAGATGGTGAGGCTGTCCTTGAATTATGTTTTAGAAGCATGGCAAGTATTTATCCAGAGCATCCTGGGTAGAGAGATTGCCAGATTGGGAAGGGAAGTGGGCTGCTCTACAACAGGAAGAAATGAGGAGAGACTTAGTCAAGTGCAAACTTGATAGCAGCAGTAGTGGGACGAAGCCTAAGGAGGAGGAAGAGAATGTAGCCCTTACATCTAAGGGGCAACAGGAGTAGCGGAGGTGGAAGAAGGACGTCTTGAAGATCAAGTGTTTCCGGTATGGTGAATTTCATCACTACGCTACACAGTGTCCTCTCAAGAAGAAGGACAAGGACGAGAAGCATGATTCGAACGCTGCATCCACAAAGATCGAGGAGGAGTTTTCCATGATTGCCCAGATACCTCCAGGGGAGAGATGGGGTTATCTAGTACTGTAGTTTGAAAGAATTGTAGATGGGCAGGATCCTTGAGGAGTCCACCTCTCAGATCAACACCTTGGTACGAGAGCCGAGATTAGAAGTAGTAGGATGAACCAGTGTCAATTGGTGTAGAGGAGTGCCAAAGTGACATTTCCAGTGGCTAGGAGCGCCAGAGACTAAGCGGCGTAGAGAAAAATTGGCAGCAGTGCAGTTGGCACAGTGCAGAGTCAGCGACAACGCAGAGGCTTCAGAGGGTCAGCGCAAAGACTAGCAACAATAAGAACTCCAACAACAGAGGCATCATGCTGAACACCTGTTCAGTAATTTTGGATGCTTTTCCGTTGTTGATGCAGTAGCAACAATAGTTGGAGAAGGTTGCAATACGGATACAGTGTTGGCAGTGGCAGGGTCAACAACAATACAAATGCAGCGTTGGTGGAATAGTTGATGGGCAATGATGTCAGACATCAGAAACACAGAGGGAGATGTTATAGAGTCTAGGTGATGCTTCAACAGGTGGCATTACTAGAGCACATTCTTTGCTAAGAGGTAGTGTTGATTTTTGGTAGCATTGGATGTGCTCTTAGCCTCAAAATTTGCAGGGAGGCTCGGACACATGTATTCCACAATACCTAGAAATCGTTTTGGGAAATTCCACTCGGAGATAGTTTTATTAAAATAATTAATTATTTTTAATGAGCGTCTAAGTCTAAACTCAGGAAATTAAAATAATTAAAGGGTATTAAACAAACTGAGGGTGAAACTTCTAGAATAAGACGAAGATCGAGTCCAAATGATCTGAGCCATGGATTAGAATCTAATTTGGGTCGTTGATTACTCAATTGGAGGATTATAAGGACTTCGATGGGCATTTGGAAAATACATTGGAGAGAGATCAAGATATCGAATTGCTTAGAGAGGGCAGTGCAACAATTGCTAGAGAGAAGATTGAGGAGATTTCTTGAAGTGAGGGGCAAAGATAGTTTTCCGGTTGGAGAGTTTCCTGATCCAGGGATACATTACAGAGAAGGCAAAGAGAGATCCAGAAGAGGCAACATAGAGCTTCAGAGGGAGTCCAAGATTGAACTGGGAAGTCTAGTTCCAGAGGCAGCAGTCGGCTGTGAGACCAGAGGGCTAGAGGAATGAAGTTCTAGACAATAGAATATTCGTGCAAGAGATGACACTGACCCCAGAGGCTTATGCAGATCTGCGTAGGCTGATGCAGATGCTGTGCAAAGCCAATGTGGGGCCAGCCATCTAGGTCCTGGATCAGTGTCGATTCGCTGGTGATAGTGTGAGGTATTTCTCACTAATTTCCTTGCCAGTTAGATTCTCTGTATTGGATAGCCAGTAATACATCCAAAGATTGTATTAAGAATCTACTGCATAATAATACAAACCCTCAGCTGCTGCATCGATTTTCCTGCATTCGGTTTTTCCGGGGACATTTGTCCAAAAACAACGGTGTCAATTGTGTGTGTGGTTATTTCTTCTTGGTCAGTTCTTGCTTCTGCATATAATTTAATTAGCGAAGATTGCAGTCGTATTGACTTCGATATTTATAGTGTAACATAGTAAATAACTTGCATGAATTAACAAGTAGGAGAAGTAATATCAATTTGTTGCGGTAGGGATTTGGGTCCCCAAATTTTCACACTCAACAATTGCTTAGATGAATCAACTGAAAATCGAGGCAACTCAAAACTGAGAGCAAGTTTTAACTTTCACCAAGATACAAAGTTTCTTAACATTCAACATGCAACAAAAATAATCGAGATAAAAATACATGCGCACAAAATTGACATGCTTGTTTTACTCGGGAAACCCAAAAAGGAATACCTGCTTTCTTTGTTGTGGTCTTTTATTGATTGTTCATTGAGCAAATGGATCTATTACAATTCATGTTGCTACTGCAGCCAACAATTTGTCACTAAGAAAGCGCTAGGCTTCTCCTCACTATTCTTAGTTCTATACTTGTTCTTGGCTTGCTCTTGGTCACTGCTCTTGGCCCCTGAGAAGATGCTCTCAATCCTACACACAATTGTTCTTTGTTAAAGATAGTCTTGACCTGCTTTGCGAATCTTGATCCTTTCTCCACAATCCTTTCGCACTCTTGCTCCTCAATTTATGTGCACTCCACACAAAGAATGATCAATTTAATTGTGCCTTCGTCCTTCTCTTTTACAAAATAAATCAATGCATGCAAGGAGGCCTAGTCGAATGGAAATTCACACCAGTGTCACGAGTTTCCTTTGCTAGTTAATTGGAGCAAGTCCCAGTTACCCTTGGACTAGCGCTCTGTTAACTAGCTCGAGTTGTGATTCGAGTTAATTGAGGACTCAACTCGTCCTCTCTTCACTTATCGCTAATGTCTTAACTCGGCCTGACTGAACTTGTCATTGCTACCTCATCCTGTAGTCTAAGAAGACTCTAATGAACTAAAGCTCCAATACTACACATGCAAACGCAGTGACCATTCTAGTAAACTAGAATCAACTCATCGTAACTGAAGTCTATCTTATGAACTCGCATTCATGCTAGAGAAAGACTAATTCGAGGTTTTTACTGACTAAGGCACAAGCCAGAACATCTTCCATCACTGCATTTACTGCAAAAGATTCCCTTAGATTGGCTTAGAAGGCTCTCTTAGCCTCCACACGTGTGGTTGATCGTTGAACCACAAAAAGTTACCCCAATTGTAGATCTCCAATGACGTTGTTAATATTAAGATTTTGGAACTTGGGTTGTCTTGCAAAAATTTTGTAGGTGCCTTTTGACTGCTCACTTGACCCCTTTGGCCAGGAAACAACCTCCAAAAGCTTCTTGAAGCCCACATTTATAAAAGGAGGACAATCCCCTTTTCTTGGGCATAACTTCTCTCTAAATCATCATCTGTAAAATTACAAGGGACATTGCAAGGAGAAAGTTTACTAACCAATCTAAGCCTTTTGACCAATGACCATCTGGGAAGTTGTGCACTGGGATTTGCAAATTGTCTTGGGAACTGCAAATTATTGGAAAATATGGGACTACAATGTTACAAAATTGTGACAAGATGAAGACATCGAGGCCAAGGAATCCTAGTAGAGTCAAGAAGACAACCATGTGGGGAACGAATATGTGTGTTGGGATCAAAGGGAAAAGTACAATAAATGATAAGCATTTATAGGGATAGACACTAAGTGTTCCTGTAAATCATTAGTCCCATTAGGTCCACCTTGATAATGTATACATACCACCCTAGGACATAAGAATGCCCATCAAGGGAGGGAGTTGCCGCCCACCAAGGGATGTCAGCAGTGCCATAAAACTAAGCACCATAGAAATGAAATTGAGAAGATTGGCCATGACCACCATTGGAGATTTAGGACACACTGTCACATAATCATCATCCCACAGGGATTTACGAGGCTTTAGACTTGCATTGCTTGGGCTTTCCATGGGGATGTCAGCAGTGCCATAAAACCAAGTACCATGGAAATGAAGTTGTGAAGACTGGACATGACTGACAACCAGTGGAGATTTAGGACACACTCTCACATAATCATCACCCCACAGGGATTTACAAGGCTTTACTTGCATTCCTCGGATTTTCAATGGTGTTGCCCAAAAATGAATTTGTGCATCTATGTACCCCTGCTAAAAGAGGGTAACATGTACAAAGGAGGAAAATGATGCAAGATACATGAATAAGCATGTCACTCATTATATGAGAATCTCCCCTCTTTTCTCCTTTATGTTGGATGCATATGTATGAAGTTATGAAATCCTAATATATTTGTCTTAACTGCAAATGCATGTTATGGCGTAGACTCTTTAGGTTGCTGATATTGATAAAACATAGAATACATTTCAACTCATGAGGATGTAGTCCTTAATTGACTGTCACATTGCGTTTAATCTCATGAATCTACTAATTTTCTGCAGCTTCCATAACCACTATGCTTTGAGACTCAAATATTCATTTCAGAGCTAAACTTACAGATTTAATTGGAATAACAACACCGACAATTTATTTATAACCCTATAGGCACTGTGTTTTGAGACTTCAATTATCTATCACAAGGCTAAACTCGCAGATTTAGTTTGAATAGCAACACTTGTGAGTTTATAATTACCCGTGTCAATAAAATGTTAATACGAGTGACCAAATTGGTGGTGTGCGTAATAGCAGACCAATCCTTCTTGCAGACAAGAAGGATCTCCATAGATTTCCAACAAAACCTCGTAACAAACATCAAAAGAATTGCTAAATTTCCTTAGCCTAATACTGAAACATGAAACATGTATTACACAAATAATCACTTACCCAATAGCGATGTGCTTGTAGAAGTCCTTTTAGTGCTTTCCACAACCAACGTTTCCTCAATGCCTTAGAGGCTTTCCCAATGCTTTCCACAACTTCTCCATGATGCTCCAAAAAAGATCTGCATAGACAAAAACATTCAAAGGGATCAAAGCATCTCACATATAAAATGAAAGGTAAATGAAATCCCTAACTTAACATACAACATATAGTTGAATCAATAATCGGTTATAAACCATGCGAGTGATCAAGGAATATCACAAATAACATCAAAATAGACGCAATTAGGAAAGAACAACTACTTTATATTGAATTGAAAGGAGAATAAGCTTACAACCTGGTTGCCTTGATGTCACAAGTCTCTTCCAATGGTCTTCGTTCGTTCCCTTGATGGCAAGCTCTTCAGACCCAAAATTAGCAGCATAAGTTTACAAATCGAAGTCTCCCCCCTTCCTCTAGTCTTATGCTCAATTTATAGGAAAGAGGAGGAGGTTTCTAGTTCCTCTTCTCGAGGAATATGATGCTTAAGAGGAGATTAGTTCCATGAACCAAGGGATGAGACGCAGGTATGTAGTAATTCAAGGTTTCTAATTTGGATAAGATTCCTCGTTCAAAGCTCCTAGAACTTGCTTTTTTATTTTTATTTGCATGAACAAGATTGCGCAGTTTATAGCGAAAGACAATGCGCATAAGTGCACAAGCCATAATGGTAAAAACTGCACATGCGTAGGTAATGGCTATGAAAACTGCGCAGATGCTCAAAAATGGTTTTTAAGCAGTGCAACCCAAAATTCCTTTTGTCCCTGGTATTGTTTTACTTCAAGCTTCATAGGGGATTCACTTGAGACACTCATCGGATGGCGAGAGATCTGAATTGAAAGTCATGGTGACAAAATTTAATGTAACAGATTGCCCCCTAAAGTGCAAAGCCATAAAAGATGTTTGATGGCTGAAGTGCTTTATCATGTCAAAGGTTCGGATCAGAGACCAATTGGTTGAAGACCTGAAACAAACAATCAAGGATTACCATATCACGCTTTCATATAAACATCGCTGGGGTAGGAATTCCCATACTTAGAGTACAAGTATCTCAAAGAATCAATATGGAAATACATCTGAAGGTTCATGTCAACAAAAGACATAATATGTATTATGGATGCAACCATCAATGGATCTATGTTTACAATCATTAATATTTAATAACTCCATGCAACCTAGATGGATGAAACTAGATCTAGGGTCTTTATCTTCATCTCTTGATGTAGGAATCTAACCATGTGAATAAATGTCTTGAAGTAGAACATGGTAGAAACCACCTGATTACCGTTCAATGATGTAAACCGTTAACTGGTGCGAGAGAAACCACCAATAATGACAATGGCTCTCAAGGTACTGCAATACAATCTATGAAGTGCGATTAAATGTTTTGAATTCGTACACTCATAGAATCATTTGATTGAAGGCCAATGATGAGAACCTGTCGTCGAAAGCAAGAAACTTGCCATTGAGGCATATGCAGACTCCAAGGTACTGAAAGAGGGTTTCTAAGTCAACTCCCTGGATAATGAGCTGACTTCGATAGGAAATGACTTGTTGCCTGAGGGCCTTGATGTATATCCCCCATCAACAAAACGAAACAGTCATTAAGTTTTGAAGAACAAAATGAAGTGATTCAGGACTGACCTAGGGATGACCGATGCGATTAAAGGCTACAAATTGCAAGGTAATTTTAACTGAGGATGGACTTCTCTTAAACATATTGACGACATGACATTTCGACTTAGCATCATTTGACTCAAAAATAGGACTAGAAACCAGTTTGAAGACTTTCAATGAGGTATGACCAATTCAGAGGCAAATAGATTTCCAAACCTGGACACAAAGGTGATGGAGTGTCATGTTCAATAACGACATATTGCCTTCTTACATTATAAAAACAAATGTTCTTTCCCAATTTCCCCCCACCATTGTTGGCAAGTACCTCTTTATTTTTACACAAACTTGAGGAGGATAACATGTGCTTGTTCTGTAAATTCATTCTTCGGAGTATTTTTAACGAACCCAAGGAAGGAGTGGTTTAGTCTTGTCATGATTGACTAGTCCAATGCTATTTAATGTTTTTACGAGTCTAGCAAAGGTACAACTTGGTCCTTTTTCATATTTAGATTGTTTGAAAAAGAGGCGAAATAGAAAACTCCATAGGTTCCTTTACGTAATTTGTCCCTTGGGCCCGAAAAGTTAGAAAATAATACCCAAGAGAACCTCTTAGCCATGCTTGACTAAGGCGTTTCTTTTTCGTAAATAGGTTAGTTCAGTCTGTAAAAGGGTTAAACTTATACTGAATAGACGATTGTTCATTTACTTTTACGAGTTTGAATAGTCAAATACTCGGCAATCTTTTCTTGTTTCGAGAGTCAGAGAAGAGCTTATAGGTAACTCTAGGGTTTCGCTTTTTCGTAACTTTTAATGAGACCGAAAAAGTGATAAAAGTGTACTCATACCGCCGAATTTCAATTTAATTAACGAGCAGGAAAAGACAGAAAGAACTCGACATTTTCATATGTTTTACGAGCATGAAAAGAATAACCAAATGGACTCAAATTAGGTTTCATTTTTACACAAGCTTGAAACATAGGAAAAACTATGCTTGAGAGGGTTTCATTTTTATACAAGTTTGAAACATAGAAAAACTATGCTTGAAAGTGGTTTCAATTTTATACAAGCTTGAAACAAAGAAAAACTATGCTTGAAAGTGGTTTCAATTTTATACAAGCTTGAAATGACAAGAAACTATGCTTGAAATAAGTTTTTATGCCCTCAAGCATAACTTACAGAGGCGCATGCCTCCCAAGCTTCATTTCATTCGCCTGAGTAGACTATCGGTTACTAATAGGCAGATGAAATGAAGGTTCATTTATGAGATCAGGTGAAAGACATGACTCAATTTGGGGAGGATTTGTTTCATTTTTTAACGAGCTCGATACAGGAAAAGAACTATGTTCATGGAACCTTGTTTCATTTTTTAACGAGCTTGACACAAGAAAAGGAACTATGCTCATGGAACCTTGTTTCATTTTTTAACGAGATTGACACAAGAAAACGAACTATGCTCATAGGGACCAATTTCATTTTTTAAAGAGGTTGACATAGTAAAAGAACCATCCTTATGGAGACTGGTTTCATTTTTTAAAGAGGTTGACGTAGTAAAAGAACCATCCTCATAGGGACCTGTTTCATTTTTTAACAATGTTGACACAGTAAAAGAACTATCCTCATAGGGACCTGTTTCATCTTTTAACGAGTTTGACACAATAAAAGAACTATCCTCATAGGGACCTGTTTCATTATTTAGCGAGGTTGACACAAGAAAAGAACCATCCTCATAGGGACCTATTTCATTTTTTAATGAGGTTGATACAGTAAAAGAACCATCCTCATAGGGACCTTGATCATGGCTTCTGTTGACCTCTACTGGTCAACTACCCATGCAGTACACCCCCTTTTTCTTCGCAAAAAGGGGCAGCACCTGATCAGCGTGTCCGTGCCATCCTGCAGTCATCAGCAGCTTGATCAATCTAATTGTAAACCCAGTCTGCATGTATTAATTGTAAATAATCCTAGCAGATATGAGTCGTGTCGATAAATTGCCTAGGTGGACCTAACTTTCTTATGATAATCTATGTCCCGGAAGGTTTTTCGTCTCACCGATCCACGGATCGGCAGAGTTTTCCTTCAAACTTGACCCTAAAGCCGGGATAAATTTTGTCATTGGAATTTTAGGAGAATCCTAGTGTGTTGATCTGCTAGATTATAGTTGTGTCGCAGAACTGGACGATATTGTGAGGGTCTATGTTAAAGGGGTTTTTCTCCCTTAAAGATGTAAATTGTAAAAATCATGATGTAATGTGTTCTGAGGGTCGAAAAATGTTTTAAATCCCCTCATGAGTCCTAAGTCCTAGGTCCTAGGTGATGTTTCCAAGGGCTTAGTTCGATGATCCATTTTAAAATGAATTAAGAAATTAAAAAAAATAAAAATAATAATAAATAAAAAAAAATAATAATTAAAAATTTAAAAAAATAATAAAAAAAATAAAATAATATAATATAATAATTAAATAAAAAATCAAAAAATAATAAAAGTTTTAAAAAATTTTTAAAAATAATAAAATAATAATATTTTAAATCGACGGATGAGATCAAGAGATGTCTTGATCCTCATCAGCGGTCGAGATCATTTCAACATGGATCACTCGAACTAGCCGTTGGGATCATTTCCTTTATATAGGGTTATAGGAGATCATTTCCTTTATATAGGGTTATAGGAGGTCATTTCAGATCATCGGATCTGTGAGTCTAGAACTGAAGAAGCTGTCTTGTAAATCTTTTTCTGATTAATAAAGAAGTCTTTAGGGTCCATATCTTGCTGGTGTTACTCTCTTGAATGCTGTGAGATTGTTTAACTTTCTGCATATATTATTTTCAGCCGTTAATAATAGCTTTTTTGTAGAGTATTGTGAGCACAGGTATCTTGTTCACTTGCTAGGGTTTGGGTGATGTTAGGGTTTCTGAAGTAATGGCAGGTATCTCCATTACTTCCTGAGATCTAGCAGCATTTTTCCCTCTTTACTGATGGTTGTTTTGAGCTGTGCAGAAAACATTTTCTGAAGGGATTTTGTGGGCGTTCGGGGAAGTTCTTGGCTGAACCAGCCAACTCCCACAAGCATTTCTGTTGAGCCCAGTTGGATTTGATCCTGGGTCTATCATTCGGTTTATTTTTTAATTTGCATGAGAGATTTTTCTGAAGTTCTTCATAGTGAAAATCTGAAAATCTTTATTTCTTTAAATATTTACTGTGCTTATCGGTGGATCTGGCTGTTAAGGGGCCAAAACTGTAAATTAAATTAGCTGCTCAGGGGTTTTAATTTTGTTTTATGTACATAATTTTTGGGCGATTTTTTTTTTTTTTAGGGTTTGCAAGGTTTCGGAAACATCCAAGGGTTTATGAACGCTGCATAGCTGCCGGGCCTGCATCCTCTACGTTTTTTGCTGCTGCCCGTCATCAAAATTATATACCCACGTATGAGCCACACAGAACACGTGAAGGGAGAGCGTGGGCATAGTCGTGGGGCGTTGAAGTTTCAAAATCGATTTTTGGGTTGCACGGGTATGGTTTCTACTTGGTCGCAGTCCTCCCATCCGTCCCTGTCTCCTGCGTTTCACTGCTTGTGCACGCATTTAAAACCCCTGACCCTCTCCGCGTGAGCCAACAATGTATATATTTCTTTAAATGCGTGGATTTTTTGTCTTCATCCGGACCAGAACGCACCGATCCGTTTTCTGCGTGGGCATGGTTCACGTCTGTCCCATTTTTCCTCTGCCCGCAGTCCCTTCAGAATCATCCGCAGCCATAATCCGTCCACCCGTGGCTCCCTCACGCTCGCTGCTAACCCTCGCGTCCATTTCCACCGTCCATCGCACCTGGCTTCACTCCCACGTAACTCTGTTGCTACCCGAAACCTGCAGTGCGTTGCCATCCATCCCTGCCCTCGATGTCCTCTCGTTTTCTTTCCTCGCCATCGCTCTTCCCTTTGACCTGCACACACTCCAGCAAACGCATCAGTAAACTGGGCCTTCAATCGAACCAAGGAGCGTTTGACACTTCCACGGGCCAGGTAACCACGTCTGAGTCGGGGCAGTGTCGAGAGGCAGCAGAGACGGGCGTCATTTTATGCTGCGTGCGTGCTGGTGGGCTGCGTTGGTGGGCTGCGTATGTGGTTTAAACTACGGACTCAGTAAACTCGCATTTCAATCCTTTTTTATTCACATTTCAATGTTTAAGGTTTAGGAGTTAGCGTTAAATTTTTTTGGTTACGTGGTTTTAGTTAGGTTAGTTTCTTTTTTAATTTTAATTTTAGGTTTTAATTTTTTCAAATCTTAGTTTATTTTCATGTATATTATATCAAAAGCATAAAATATATATATATATATATTGTAGAAAAAATTCAATAATATCTTAGGAGGGTTAGGGTTTAGAGTCATTTTTAAATTTGATTTTTCTTTTAAGCATTAGATCTAAAGGTTAGATGTTGTTTCATAAAAAAAGTAAAAATAAAAAAAAAAATCATTTCCTTGTATTGATTAAATTAAGCTAGTTTTGTGTTTTAGCATTTTCTTTTTTCTTTTTTAATTTCTTCTTAAAAAATTATAAATAAAAAATTTTAAGTTGGGGTTTGAGATTTTTTTTTGATTTTAGGATGTTTAATTCAGAATAAATTTTGTTTATTTTTTTTTAAATAATAAAAATCATAAAAATATAAATAAAATCAAATAAAAATTTCTTTTTTTTTTAGAGTTTTGGATTTTGTCTTAAGTTTAATTTTTGTCTGAAAAGGCCAAAAGTTCATCGTGGAAAATTAATTTTTTGCCAGATTCAGTGGTTTTCATGCTTTATCTTTCACGCTGAGTTTTGAATTTCTCAAGTCGAGATACGAAATCAATATCTAGTTAATGGTTTACGATTCCCGTGGTGGTCCGAGCATTCATCTTTTAAAATCTTCAGTTGCTGGATATCATTTTGGTCATTTTAAGAGCACTGTGGTTTAGCTGATGACAAATGATTGCTGTTTACGTTTCATGTTTTTATAATCATTTAACAAGTAATTGATTTAATTGCAATCTCTCAAGGCACTGGTCTGCTAAAATCAAATTCATCTAGTGCTTATCGTATCGTGTCTCGTGTCTCCCAACCAACTGATCGACAGTTGGTCTTCATCATCTTACAGGGTCTACCCCCCTTAGCCGCGGGAGACAGGCTTAAACGGAGGGATCGGGGATTAGAGTGACAGCGCCCGGTCTGAGGGTTGTCGTGTCAATTTGCGCGACAACAGCTTCAATTTGGAAGAAACACATGCCAAGTGACACTCCCCGATCATGGCTTCCAAGAGGTCTTCATCAGAAGGAAGAATAGTTCTCTGGAATGAACACATGTTAAGGAAATCAATGGGAATAAGAAAATCGAGTTCAAATGTCTCCATTGAAGGGATCACCATGTTAATTATCGGATTTGAGTCAAAGGAAGTCGAGCAAACAGTGAGAGGGTCGCTTACATCGGTAACTGAAAACATGGGACCAATTGCCACATAATTAACTTGTGGTGGGGCAGATACCACTTGCTTATAGGGAACATTAAGGGATGTCAGATGGATGGTAGTCGAATCAAGACCAATAAACGAAAACTGGTCAATAATAACAATGTTTCCATTGTGAGGGAAATACATCACTCAAAAAAGTGTGGACTTGACAAATTTCATGGCATAGACATAGTCTCGCCCAAGGAGCAAATTGAAATCCAAGGGGCCATGGAGTACCATAAGATCCATACATACGATTTTTCCTTCCAGAGTAATAAGTAACTTAGGAAGGATCCCTAAAGGTTCACTAATGGTTCTGTTAAAAGTTAACAAATGTTGTGTAACAAGCACAAGCTGAGGGGAACCTAAAGCTTACCAAGCGGTTGAGGATAAAATACTGACAGAAGCACCTTCGTCGACGTTTGTGCGATGCACATTCTTATCGTATGCTTTCACAATGATTTGGAAAGGGGTGGAAGAAGGAAGACGAGGCTCTGTCAGTCTACTCCAATCAAAGGAAATGACCTCAGTACTTGGAGGGGGCTCCGTGGAAACGGGTGAAACGCCCCCTTGTGTAGAAGAATCTAAATTAACAAGAAGAATTTGAGCGGTATTAAGTTTGCTCTCTAAAGGGAGAGTGAGATCGACTGAAGATGGAATCAATTCGACACTTGATCAATCAATGGTTCATCAACCTGAGTGACATGTGTTTCACTCTCCAATGGAAGAGTGGGATTGACTCTTTGTTGGCTTAGATTGGGCTGACCCAAGTTCGATCTATACCACGCACCAACAAAACCCTGAATAACTGGCCCTTTCGACAACGACCTACAAGAAAATCACAGTTTCACTCGAAGTGATTATGGGAGGATGCAGAGCTAGGTTTTTGTAGACTTGAGGGATGATGCGACGTGGTATTTTTATGTTCTTTTATCTTTAACATACATAGATTACTTCGCTACATTCATTTAATCACATAAACATCATATAAACCCATAATCATCACTGCGTTGTAATAAAATGCAACTGTAATAAACTTCTACTCTACAAAAGATAATAAACAAATATGCACATGAAGACCCCAATTTTACCATGGTTCATCCCAATGTGGGATTACATCAACAAGAACTGTTGCTTATAATAATAATTCTTGTATAATAAACAATTCTTGACGTGCACACTAAGTTGTAGGTCGTTTGTGCATTCAGCTGCAGAGCCTCTTCCTTCGTTACAAACCACAGATCACAAGAATACAACCATTCGATTCATGATGTCATTGTAAGCTTATTCTCTTCTTTGTTATTGATCCCTATATATACTATTACATCGAGGGATATATCATCAAAATACGATGGTCCATATACCATGGACTCCCCTAATACAAGCTACAATGGTTCGAAAACCATTCATCTTTTATAATATTACTTGCTTTTTACGAAAAAGAGGGGCTTCGACCCGCCTCGAAGCCTATATACCGCACGATATATTTACTGGGCGGTCCACTTTGGCACTTCATTGTGCTGCCCACTTTGCGCTCCACTATACTCTCTGCTGCGCACTCCGCTCCTCAAAATGAGGAGTCTTTACCAAAATTTAGGCCAAGTTGGGCTGTGCCCAATAGGCCCCCAACACTCATATGTGACTCGTCCCGAGTCACTCAGATGCTTTGCCTCTGATTTTTGTTGCGACGCTGTTGTGGGCCTCGTTGAACTTTTGCAGAATCTTTGTGACCTGCTTTTCCTTGTTGCGCACTTCCTCTAGCGGTGCCTCTGTCACATGTTCTGCAACCTTCTATACCAACGCCGTCTCTCTTTGTCGAAGCTGTTGAAGCTTCTCATATACTGCCTGCGATATTTGGAGGGCCTCATCCTACCAAGGCTGAGTCCTCTTTGTTAAGACCCGTTCTTCCTTCCTCGACTCCTCAATTTTCTTCTGGAGGGCCTTTGATTCATTGATCTTTGCAAGCTTCTATGAGATTGGTAAGGTCTTCGCAGATGCCCGGATTTCTTCTAACTGCTGTTGCTTATGTTGTATTTCTTCCTACAGTTTCTGTACATTTGGATCTTCTTGCAGCGAAGTCCAAATTTGTAGACTTTCATCCAAAAGTTTTCCATAGTCTGCCACTGCTGCGGAGATGCTGGCCATTACAGTATTTAGGTCAGTCTCCCTCTGATCTCTCACTTCCCGTGGTGTAGTTGGCTGCAGCTTCATTTGCAGTTCATTGATTTGCATTTTGTACTTGAATTGCTCTGCAGCAATTTTCTCCTTGTACCCCTTCATTGCAAGGCTGAGCTTCGCGACCTTGTCTTCTATTGGCTCTTCCTCCCTGACATCAAGGTCTGGAATTTCTGCACATCGCTTCCACTGCCTCCTTGATCTTCTGGTGCTGCTGTGATAGTTGATACCTTTCTTGGATCACCTGCTCGAGCTCCTGCCAAAGTGCAACTTGCTCTTTTTGTACTTGAATATTTAGCTGCGAGGTCTGTTGTTTGTGTAGCCTCAACTCTTCTATAATTTCCAAGTGCAACTTGTGTAATCTTTGCAACGACACTGCTGCGATGTTCATATTGACATGCTTCCATTCCTTAGCCTGGTGTTGTAGTTCGGTGGAGTCAAATTGTAGGGCTCCTGCAGGTATCTGTGCTAACCTCGCTGCAATCGTAGGCTCTATATGCCTTTCTACTCCAACTCTTTCCTCTATCTGCGCTAGTTGTCTGACCGTCTGTGCCAGTATCTTCAATATTGCGATCTGGTCCTACACACCTGTGAGAAGTGCGCCGTAGTGATTCTCTAATTTGTTCCAAGATTCAGTTGTCGCCTCCTGAATCCTATCTCCGATCTGCTCCAGGTCTCCATCAGTAAGGACCATTGGTGTGATATCCTTCGTCTTATCTGCCAAAGCGCAACTTGCTCTTTTTCTACTTGAATATTTAGCTGCGAGGTGTGTTGTTTGCGTAGCCTCAACTCTTCTATAATTTCCAAGTGCAACTTGTGTAATATTTGCAATGACACTACTGCGATGTTCGTATTGACATGCTTCCATTCCTTAGCTTGGTGCTGTAGTTCGGCGGAGTCAAACTGTAGGGCTCCTGCAGGTATCTGTGCTAACCTTGCTGCAAGCGTAGGCTCTATATGCCTTTCTACTCCAACTCTTCCCTCTATCTGCGCTAGTTGTCTGACCGTCTGTGCCAGTATCTTCAATTTTGCGATCTGGTCCTGCACACCTGTGAGAAGTGCGTCGTAGTGATCCTCTACTTTGTTCCAAGATTCAGTTGTCGCCTCCTGAATCCTATCTCCGATCTGCTCCAGGTCTCCATCAGTAAGGACCATTGGTGTGATATCCTTCGTCTTATCTGCCTTCTGCTTCTTCTTGATCTTCGTGGAAGCTTCGTCCTATGCTTTCCTCTTTTCTAGGACAGTTTGTTGATTTTCTGTCTTCTCAGACTCCTTAGTCTGCTCATCTCCTTTAGGAGGATCTTGGAGACCCTCATCATGTTGCTCCTCTTCCTCTGATTCATGCTCGCTTTACTGTGCTACGAAGTGTCCTCCTCTTCTTTTGTCGCACTGTCTCCTGCTTTTGCCTCTGCCTCGGGTGCAATCATCCCTTCTGTTGGTCATTGTTGTACTACTGTGAGGAGATCATCTTCTATGACTAAGTATGGTAGGGGATGCCATTTCTTCTTTTTTTCACTACAAGCCTGTACATAGACTTGATGAAAGTTAACTTTGAACTTCG
The DNA here is from genome assembly GCA_000404065.3 of Pinus taeda. NCBI lineage: Eukaryota > Viridiplantae > Streptophyta > Pinopsida > Pinales > Pinaceae > Pinus > Pinus taeda. The sequence goes on from APFE030380278.1 coordinate 74,097, forward strand.
CAACAACGCTATACTATTCGTATAGGCTCGGCAACAGGCGAGGATGTTGGTTCACTAGCATATGCAAATCCATATGGTATAACACGAAAATCATTCTATTCTCGATAGCTCGCGATGGTTGGGTGGTAAACCATAGTGAGGCATACCGCCCGACTTCACAGACATCTGATGCTACCGGGGGGAACTGTGAATCCTCTAGCTCTCTCCATGCTAATATTGCAATAATCAAAATTAACCACGCATAATGGAATGTGGTACCTTTCTCCTAGACTTCGCGGCAACCATTAAGAAATTCTTTGCATAGGTATTCGGCCCAGTTGTACTGAACCCCATTGGCTCACTGCATATAATGAAACTACCGAAGCAGGCACTTCATTCACCCGACACTTTCTCATGATCTTCCCAATCAATATGTGTGTTGCGAAGTGAATTGCCTGGTCACTGATTGAATTGATGTCATATCCCCTCTTTCCTTTTTCTAGCCCAAACTTCTTCATATTGTCCTCTATAGCGTGGTCCTGATCGTTTCCAACGAACTCCTCCGCGTGGTTCAACCCTTGGTATGGTAGTCTCGTGATCCTCTAGATCAACATTGGGTCTATAGGGATCTTAGTTCCCATCCATAATTCTCCATTGTGTACCAGCACGAGCAACTGTGACACACACTCTGTGCTCCCCAGACTTTTGCCGAAGTGCGACACATTTAACATATTTAGTAGTCTTGATTGTGCCAACCCATTTGCCCACTACTGTGGTTCTAGCCTTGTCACTCTGCCGTTTGGGTAGTGCACCCGTTTCAAATACGGTTTGGTGTGAACTGAGGGTACTTCTTGTCGTTAAAGTCATAATCCGCGAACTTCAGCGGTGGATTTTTCCCTAAAACTTCTCTTGAAAATGGTAATGCTTCAGACAACAAGGGTGTAAAGGTGCCATACTTTGCATCCTTCGATTCTTTTACAGGTTTTTCATTTGGTTTCCTCGGTGGGATATATGTTGGTAGAGGCGAAAATGCTACGCCGCCTGTTTCCATCTGCACCTCCTCCATTTCTCCTTCACTATCTATGACTTGCTCAGGTTGTTGTTGAGGCTTGGCAGGTTTCTTATCCTATTTCTTCTTGGTTCTCTCTTCCTTGATTGGTTTCTTCCTCGGTGATCTCCGTTGTTTTTGTGCTAATGCTATTGTGGTTGATGCCACTGCGGGCATCTCAGTTGCTGTTGCGGTCATACCAGCAGCTTCCATGATTGCGGATAAGCCTTTCTCACGAAAATTATGCACAATTTCTTCCCAAGAACGCTTAGACGACATACAACAACTAAAACTTCTGCAATTTCTTTGCACTCTCAAGACTCAAATTCTCAATTCAACAAAGTGTTCAATCTGGGCGAGAGGCGGCTTTTTATAACGATTTCGAGTTTCTAACCCCATCATTAGCTTAGATTTTGTTCAGATTGTGCTCCAATTCTGTTCATTATTTGCATATCTATCCTTAGATCTTGCCAACCTATCCTCATAAATGCAATTTGCTGGGTATTTTAAAGTTAACTTTCCCTTTTAACGGTCGTATTTTTCTGGTGAACTTTGACGCATCCCATAGTGTAGCAAACATCCGTCTTACGTCGCAGCGCCTATGTACTTCGACATAATCCTGACTGTAGCGAAGTAACTCCTTACGTCGAAGCTCTCTGCTGTGTAGTTTATATTCCAGTGCCCACTTTCAACTACAGGTGGCACTAAGACTCTTCTCCTTTCTTCTTTAGAGCGAAGATGTAAGGGCAAGGCTGTCCTTGTACATCTTCAACCTATTGTCATTTACTCTACCTTGAATCAACTCTCCAGTTGACTTCGCCAATTGAACTGCGCCTCCATCAGTAATATGCTTAATAATATATGGGCCTAATTAATGCATCTTGAATTTCCCTGGAAATTTCACAACCTTAGTGTCATATAGGAGAACAAGGTCTCCTACCTGAAACTTCTTTTGCTTAATATGCCTGTCATGCCAAGCCTTTTCTCTTGCTTTCTGTACTTGTTGATGAAATCTTGCTATGAATCTATCTTCCTCCAAAGCAATCAACTGCGATGTTCTTTCATCCATTATGTCAGGGTCTGCGATATTTGTAAAAGTTGTAATCCTTAGGCTAGTGATAATGTATTCCATGGGCATTACAACTTCTTGTCGACAAATCAACCTGAAGGGTGTTTGACCTGTCAACTTCTTGCATGTGGTCCGATGAGCCCATAAAGCTGCTGGAATTTTAAGGTCCAGTCATCCCTGTTCACATTGCATACCTTAGTCAGTGCATTCTCCAAAATCTTATTAAATGCTTATACTGTTTCATTGGCCTGAGGGTGATAAGGGGTACTCTTTTGATGATAAACTTGGAATTCCTCAGTTAATGCTTCAATAGTTTTATTTAGGGAATGCGAACTTTTGTCACTTATCAACATCTTTGGACATCCAAATCTTGACAATATGTATTCAAAAATAAACTTCGCAGCAGTCTCTGCCCTGCAATCCTTTACTAGTTGTGCTTCAGCTCACATTATCAAATAATCAGTTGGAGTAATTATGTACCTCGCACTAGTCCTCTTTCTAGGTGGGTTAATATGTTCAAAAAATCAATAGCCCATTTGTCAAAAGCCTGCAATGTAACTTGTGGTACTAGTGGCATGTCATCGTCTTCTTGAAGGCTTCTATATTCTTTGACATACATCACATGCTCGGCAGTACTCGTTTGCACCCGTGTAGTGTAGGCCACCACAATCCTGCTTTCAAAATCTTTTGCGCAATAACTTTTCCTGCATAGTGTCCACCAGTTGCGCCACCATGAGCTTCTGCTAGAGTCATCTGTCTTTCATGTTTAGGAACATATCTGTGCAATATCTCATCAGGTCCCATATGATATAATTGTCCTTCTATTAACGAAAAGTCAACTACCTTAACCACTAATTCCTTCTTTTGATGGTAGTATACTCTGAAGGAGCCATCCCTATGGTCAAAAACTGAATGATATCTGCAAAATGGTCATCTGCAACTTTGATTGCAAATAACTGCGCATCAAGGAGATTATACTCTATATTGGTTGGTTCTTCCCCTGTTTCCAACCTTGACAAATGGTTAGGTCTTGCATTTAGTCTTCCTAGTTTAACAATGATCTCAAAGTCATATTCTTGAAATAATAGTAACGATTTGCAAATCTTTCCTCCTAAAACATGTTTATTAACCAAATACTTCAGGGCAGAATGATCTCTGAACATTTTAAAGTGTGATCCCAACAAATAATGTGTAAACTTCTGCAAAGCATACGCCATAGCCAATCCTTTCCTTTCTGTAGTTGTGTAATTCTTTTCTGCCTTGGAAAACTTTCTACTTGCAAAGGCTATAAGATGATCAATTTCTCCTTCACCAAGCTGTGCTAGTACCATTCCCAAAGCTATACATGAAGCATCCACATGGACATGAAATTCCTTTTTCCAATCAGGGAACACTAGTATAGGAGCAACTACCATCTTTACCTTTAATATGTCGAGGCTTTTTTGACATTCTTCGTCCCACTGAAAAGTTACATCCTTCTTCAATAATTTCTCCATAAATGCAGTAATCTTAGCATACCTCTTGATAAACTTTCTGTAATACCCTGTATGTCCCAATGTAGTGTGAAGCTCTTACTGTCATAGGTGGAGGCAAGTTCACAATGATAACAATCTTAGTAGGGTCCAACATTAGCCCTTGCTTGCAAACAATATGTCCCAACAATATGCCAAAAGGTACACAAAATATGCACTTCTTTAGGATCAAAGAGATTTGATATTGTCTACATGTGTCAAGCATAAGTCTTAAGCTTCCAACATGCTTGCTTAGCAACCCAAATACTCCAATCATCAAAATATACCTCTAAAAATTTGTGGATATATTCCTTAAAAGCTACAACCACCACTCTAGAAAATATAGCAGGGACATTCTTTAATCCAAAAGGCATTACTATGTATTGATATGAGCCCCATTCTGTAGCAAATGTGGTTTTATGCCCATCTTCAGGTGCAATCCTAATATGATGATAACCTAAAAATCCATTTGTAAATGAGTAAGATTCCTGACCTCCTACATTGTCTGCTACTTCATCTGTGAAAGGGGTAGGGAATGGATCATGTAAACATGGATCATTCAACTTTCTCAAATCAACATAGATCCTAATTTCTCCTTGACTTTTGTTTTCTTGCACCACCTTAGGACTCACCCATTCTGATTTTTCCATAGGTTCAATAATTCCTGCTGCTATCATCTTATCCAGTTCTACTTTCACTTTCTCCTTATACTTTGGGTTCAATCTGTAAGGTTTTTTCTTGAATGGCTTTGCATCAGACTTAAGGGGAAATGTCATAATTCATAAATCTCCAATTATACCCTTAATTTCTGAAAACTTGGTGGGAAACAATTTTTGGTATTCATGAAGTAACTCTGTAATTTTATTGACTATCTCTTCATCCCAATAATCTCCTATTGCTGCAAACTTGGGCTCCTTTTGTGAACCTATGTTCACCTTCTTTGTCTTTACTATTTAGTGGCTTCGTTATATCTGGCATCTCTAATTCAGACCCATTTACTTCGCGGTATCCTTCTGATTTTGCTATGCCAATGTTGCGAGGATCACCTTCTTCTTCTGTAGTAAGATTATAGCATTCTAGTGTATTTTCTATCTGCACAACCCAATCAAGTTGCTACCATGTCAATGGAGTTACATTCTCAAAGATCCTCTTCTTAACTGTCTGAAGGGCCAAACCTATGTATGGATAATCACCCTCAAAACTGAATGTTAATATGAAGCCATCAACCATGTCTGCCCAATCCCTAGTACCATGTCGAAGCTCTGTATCTAGGTACCAATTCTTAGGGATTGTTTCTAATGTATGAATGAATCCATGTACCCATTCTTGCTATGGAATCTCCTTCCATGCTGTAGTGCATAGATGGATATGCTTCCTAGGATTAGTTTCACCATCATATTTTATCTTTATTTCTGTATCTATCTGTCCAAACCTTATCCACATTAATCTTCGACGTTCTTGCCAGCCTTCTATATTCTTCTTGTGTGCACCCCACCATCTAGCAGGGATAGCTCTCAGGGCTACATCCAAGGCTAACAACCTTTGATTCTCTGGAACTTGTTCTTCATAATCATCAAGAAAAGTATTTATATCACCCAAGCCATCATAAGAAGGTCGGTTACATACCTGAGGTGTCACACAGTGAATTGATTTGGTAAATTTTTGCACAACGCCTTGTGTATACTTCATGTAACCTATTCTGCGAGTTTTCCAACTCTTCTTCTGAGTCTGAGGTACAAGAACTATTATGCTCCCAAGTCGATTTGGCTTGTGTAGTAGGTTTAACCCAATCACGTTCCTTTGCTGTCATTTGATAGATATTATCTATATTAGCTGCACAGTACTCTTCTTTGACTGGTTCTGTATATCTTACTCCTTCTGATGGATCCAAGGGAACAATTACTTTCATATTGCTTCCTTCAAATATCATCTGTCTCTTCTTCAGATTAATTATGGCCATATTATCAAATTCCCAATCAAGTCCAAGCAATGCAGGATAAGAGTTACTATCATCAATGAACTCTATTACTTCAAAGTCAATAGTAGTGCAAACTCCTTCAATATTCACTGTTACACCTGGTAGTCTTCCTAAGGGGAAGATCTTTTGCTGATTTGCCATCCTTAACTGAATAGGTGACCATTGTAGCTTTGGCTTACCCATTAATTACCATGTCTGCTTCATTAAGACATTAGCATCAGATCCCAGATCTAGAATAACTTGATCCATCTCATATTCTCTTATCTGTGCACTAAGCCCCATTTATGTTCCAATTCTTTTCTGTCGATGCAAATTATTCACTGCGCGCATCTCACCTTGTGGTGTTTCTTCTGATGCACAAGAATCTATAACCTGCTGAAGCCCTTCTACAACCTTTTGATCTCTTAATAATTTCATACATGTTTGCAGAAAAAAACTTTATATTACCTTCTTGATTTGCTGAATCCTAGTCCTGTGTCAGAGCTCAATCCTATGTTGGAGCTCGATTTTGCGTTGAAACTAGATTTTGTGTCGGAGCTCAATTCTATGTCGAAGCTATTGATACGTCGCAATTGCTTTTCTGATCGGCCTTTGGCTGCGCACTGGAGGTCGAAGCTCCATCATCCATAAAGCATCGCTTTGCTTCCACAAATACTTCTTTTTCCTTCTGAATATAAAAAACAAGAGCTTTCTCAACACTTTTTCTAATCCATGTACTTTCAGATTCTTTCTTCTCATTTGCTTTATCACTACCGGTTGCAACTCCACTTCTAGTAACAATACTAATTCGAGGTTCGTCATTCCTTCTTTTAACGATCATCATTTGAATATTTTGTGTCTGCTGTTGATTCCTTTTTTCTTGCATCTTTGCCATAAGTACAAGACATTCTTCAATTACATGGTCAAAAGATTTACAATACTTACATGTCGTAGTAGGGTTTTGACAATCTCTCGCAAAATGACCTACATGGCCATAGTTATAGCGAATAATTTGTCCACGTCCTTGACCAGCTCCAGCACCTCAACCTCTTCCCTGGTAGCCTCCTCGGCCATCGCGACGTCCACTGCCTTCATGTCCATGTTCTTCGGCTTGCATTCTATAAGTGTCAGCACTGGCTTTATCATTAGTTCATAAGCTCGACAATTATTCTCATCATGTCCTACTGATTTATAGAGTTTGCAATATAAGTTCCTTGGAGTCTGCACATATTTCTATCACAAGTGACATTCTTCTGAGCGATGTTGGCCTCTGGTCTTACATATCTCGCACCATATGCTAGATCCTGCATTTAAGCGATTCTGTGCCCCCCTAGCCATGTAATCCCTAGAGATAGGACATGGTTTTTTAGAATGACCCTCCGATCTACACTTCGTATACCATACTTCTTCTCTAACTTCTTTGCTTTTCTTGATATCTTGTATCTATAGGGTTAGGTTCACCAACTGACTCTGAATTTGTTGCATACCTGCATTAGTATCTCCTATAGGCGAAGCTTCCAACTTCATCGCAATCTGCAGAGCTTCGACTTGACTTGTTATCTTTTGTTGTATTAATGGTAAGTCTAATATGCGGTAGCAATGCAACTATAAACCATTCTTGATGTTGTTGCGAGGCTATTTTGAAGCTCACTTGATCCAATAATTCCTTAAATCTTTGATCAAATTCCCAAACAGACTCAGTAGGTTTCTGTTTAATTTATTTTAACTCAGTGATGCACTACGACTCATACTTCGGCTTCTTAAATTTTCTTGTCACCGCTGTTTTAATATCTGCAAATGTTCTAATCTGATTATTTGAATACTTTATATACCATGTCAATGCTCTATCTCAGAGTGTTGTAATGAGTTGTGCTTTCTTTATATTTTCATAATTAACTTGCTTCGCAGTCCATACAACTTCACTTAAAAACCAAAACTGCTCTAGATCTTCCGATCCAGTTCCTTTGAAAACAGGCAACTTAATATCATTAGCCATATTTCTTCTTGGAGGGGGAGGGGGGAGGGGGAGAAGTAAGGGAAGGAGGATGGGGGTAGGAGGGGTAGAAGGAGGGGGAGGGGGAGAGTCAAAATTACGCTGGCTGTTGCTGGATTCTGGCTTTTGCGAACTCTTAGGCTTCGAAGGTGAATCATGCGAAGCTACCTCAGGGTTATCAGGGTGGTTATCTTCCCTTTCACTTTCAGATTCAATCAACAAAGGACTATATTCAGTTTCTACAAAGGTCTTCGGGTCTTGTCCACAAGCTCTTTTTCTGGTCTCTACTCTATCTTTTTCCGCTTTGTGTTACTACGATGTCTGACTCAACTTTACTCCCTCTTCTGCCAAACATAAGTAAACTAGCAATCTGGCTGCATCCGTAAAACTCCTTTTTCACATAGAAGCATCTTAATCTAGAGTTTCAAAGATTTCAAATACTTACCTCGTAGTCCTTTGAAGAATCGTCATTCTGCTTCGCTGTAGGACACAGTTTGGTCCACTGCGAACCCAATAATGAATCCTTCCAAGATGCTGTCAATCCAGAATTCAACAACCCTTGAAATCTTGTTGTCAGTGCTCTTGAGTCGCTGTATCAATTCAAGAGTCCACGTCGTAGGTTCTCCACCTTTAAAACATGTCTTTCTTTCAATCAATCTTGATATCCACTCGTACAGTTCAACAAGAAATGATGCGAAGAAAATCTCGTATTGATTTGTGAAAATATATTTCTGTAACCAAGCTTCAGACTTTAGATGAGGGTTTCTGTTCTCTTGATCTGCAAATTCTTGCTTCTTCGATTCTAACCAATCTTGAATCTACTTCTTCGACGAATGCCACATAAACATATCCCTGAAACAGATCCTGGTCCCGACAATGGAACCATTTGTTGGCTTAGAATGGGCTGACCCAGGTTCGATCTATACCATGCACCAACAAAACCTTGAATCACTGGCCCTTTCGGCAGCGACCTTCAAGCAGATTGTAGTCTCATTCGAAGTGATTATGGGAGGATGCAGAACCAAGTTTCTACAACCTTGAGGGATGATGCGTTGTGGTATTTTTATTTTCTTTTTTCGTTAACATACATAGATTACTTTTCTGCATTCATTTAATCACATAAACATATCATATAAACCCATAATCATCATTGTGCTGTAATAAAATGCAAATGTAATAAACTGCTACCCTACAACATATAATAAGCAAATATACACATGAAAACACCAATTTTACGTGGTTCATCCCAATGTGGGACTACGTCCACAAGAACTGTTGCTTATAATAATAATTCCTGTACAATAAACAGTTCTTGACCTGCGCACTAAGCTGTAGGTTGTTTGCACACTCAGTTGCAGACTCTGGCCTCTGCGCACTCAACTGCAGAGCCTCTTGCTTTGCTACAAACCACAGATCACAAGAATACAACCATTGAATTCATGATGTCATTGTAAGCTTATTCTCTTTTTTATTATTGATCCTTATATATACTATTATATCGAGGGTTATATCGTTAAAATACCATGGTCCATATACCATGGACTCCCCTAATAAAAGATACTATGGTCCGAAAACCATTCGTCTTTTATAATATTACTTGCTTTTTACAGAAGGGAGGGGCTTCTACCTGCCTAGAAGCCCATATACCTTGCGGTATATTTACTGTGCGGTCCACTTTGGTGCTCTGCTGTGCGGTCCACTGTATTCTCGACTGTGCACTCCGCTCCTCGAAATGCAGAGTCTTTACCAAAATTTAGGCCAAGTTGGGTTGCGCCCAACGCACTACTACGAATTAGATTAATCACTTTGTCAACTGATAGTAGGTTGGGAGAAAGTTTACGGTAACCAGTTGGAAGTTGTTGCTGTGGAACAATAATTTTTTCCAACAATTTTGAGGCTTTATCCATATGAGGGCAAAGGTGACTGATGAATCCTTTTGCATAACCTACAAGGAAACCTAACTTTACCCTTTTTCCCAGGAACTTGACAATCACTGGTCAATGGATCAATAGTAAGTTGTTAAGAAATTTTAGACCACTCTTATAACACCTTTGGAATACCAGGACAATCAATAAGAAGGTGGTCACCTTTACAAAGTTTGCAAGAGAATTTGAGCTTCTGGTTTCTTTTGGACGGTTCCTCAACATTTTCCATACTCAACGCTAGTTGGTTGACTTCTTTCTTACCTTGCTTCTTTTCCTTCTTCCCTTTCTTCTTCTTCTTAGCTACCTAGTTACTAGCATTAAGGCTTTTACCAAGTGAAGAAGAAGAAAGGAAGGAACACATTCTGGGTGAGGAAGGTAAAGGATTAGCCAACGGTTGGTGTTGTTGAGACAAAGAAATTGGTTGAGGTGAAAAACTTGGTTGAGGTGGTACAGTTTGAGTATTTGGGACTAAAGAAGTTGAAAACAACCACACTGATAAACCTATTGTGAATCCAGGAAGTGACAACGTAGCCATATAAGGAGGACTGACATTTCCAAAGTTAGGAAAAGGACTAGGATTCTCGTTAATGGGGATCCCTTGATTGGTAACTTCCAGAATTGTTGCCATTTGATTCAACTCAAATAAGTTTTATTAAGAATTTAAATAATATTCACAATCCACGCCTAAGGTATGTAAAAAGTACTGGTTTTTTCGACTGAAAAAAGGTTTGTAAAAAGAAAAACAAACAAATAACACACTAGTATATCTAAGGAGTCAAACCATGCAAACAAACTTTTCATAGCAAAATCACTAGTTGGTGATGAAATCCAACATTGCAGAGATCAATGTGAACAGTGAATAAAGATAGAGTGGTTGGAACTAGCTATGCTGAAAACTTGCTTAATGAACACGATCTGGTGCAAGTAACTTCACTTATACCATCTTGAGTGAAGAATACCCTCCAAAAAGTTCGAAGTGAGTCTAGCCAACATCTGTTCTAGGTACAACAGGGACTTCCCCTTCGTCGTCACCTTGGGTAATAGCCCTAAGATTATGGTCTCTAAGGTTACCACTTACGACAATTTAACTTGGGGGGACAGTCATAGATCAGATGTACACGCAAGGGTAGAGTAACAAAGCTCAGCTCACCTGAAAGTTCCTGAACATGGTTAATCTGAGGTTTACCTTCAAGTGACTCCCAAGCACCTTTTGACACTGTTTGTAATACGTGTAAATCACTCTACTGTAACCAATGAAGTGGGGTCGATCACTCCACTTGGTCCGATATGATCTCGTGCTTAACTCCCTTGTTAGAGGAGCTTCCTAGAGCCACACTGTAATAAATGGATTTACTCCCTATCGCAATATTCTAGTGTTTGTTTGTAGTATTGGAAAGTTAACTCACTTCCCTATTCCAAAGTCCTACAACCTGATCTAATGTAGGTGGAAAGAGCCTTAAAATAATAAAAATTCTAATTGATTTTACTCACGCAGTTTTTTTTTTTAAAACTGTTACTTACTCAATGGGTAAATGGATGTGAAACTGATGGTGTTATGACTTGACTCAAAACTTTAATGCAATCGAACATGATATTGTGACCTTTTCATTTCGATGAATTGTAGTTAAAGTAAGGAGATAGGTTCTTTAAAATATTAACTCTAGAATGCACTGCTTCTAATTTCGAATGCAATTCAAAGCCCTAGGTGCCAAACCATGCAATGTAATCTATGCACGATTTACTTGAAAACTACGCAAATGCAATCTATGCACTATAAAAATGAGAATTCTAACTATGCAAATGTAATCTATGCAAGAGAATTCTTCAAAACAAACATAAGATGATTCCAAATTAGTGAAAGAACAACAAGACTATTTTCTTTCACCAATGTAATTAGAGAATCAATCTAGTATAAGTCAAGGAAATTGGGTGAAAATTCCAAAGATCAAAAGTGATGACACTTAAAGGCAATTAACACTGAAACATACTTTAGCCCCCCCTGGCGATTGAGTAGGATTTTTTTTTTGCAAAAATGAAAGCAAAATTATGCTAAAATTGTTAAGAAACTGAGACAAACCTCTCAGTAATGACCAAAGGAACTCAGATTAAAAGTTTCTCAAAAAGAAAATTCAAAACACCCAATCAAATTGGCAGAGACTCTATAACACTGTAAACAAGCTTAAGAAATCATAAAAACAAAAAATCTTGACTTAAATTAGAGAAACCCTAGCTTTTTCAAAAAATTTACAGGATTGCATAGGTCACTAGTTCAATTCAGTGCGGTTGCACATTAGACACCGCAGAAAACTGTGCTATGTTGCTGAAGGAAAACTGCGCAGACCTAACAAATTAAGAAAAAGTAAAAAAACAAATGTCTCAAACCAGAAATTTCAATTCTTAAAAGGGTCTAAAGGTGTCAAGGCTCACAACAAGACACAATGGAGTGCTCTCATTCCCTACCGTAGTCATCAATTTGTTATTGCGGACTAATCGTTCTTGCGGACAAGAAGGATCTCCCTAGATTTCCAACAAAACCTAGTAACAAACATCAAAATAATTGCTACCTTTCCTTAACCTATCGTTGAAACATGAAGCATATAGTACGCCAAGAATCACTTACCTATTAGCGATGTGCTTGTAGAAGTCCTTTCAGTGCTTTCCATAGACAACTTTTTCTCAATGCCTTGGAGGCTTTTCCAATGCTTTCCACAACTTCTCCATGATGCTCCAAAAGAGATCGGCATAGACAAAAACATTCAAAGGGATCAAAGCATCTCGCTTATTAAATCAAAGGTAAATGAAATCCATAAGTTAACATACAACATATAGTTGAATCAATAATCAGCTATGAACCATGCGAGTGATCAAGGAATCTCACAAATAACATCAAAATAGATGCATTTAGGAAAGAACAACTACTTTGTATTGAATTCAAAGGAGAATAAGCTTACAACCTGGTTGCCTTGATGTCACAAGCCTCTTCCAATAGTTTCCATTCTTTCCCTTGATGTCAAGCTCTTCAGACCCAAATTAGCATCATAGGTTTACAAATTCAAGTCTTCCCCCTTCCTCTAGTCTTGTGCTCAATTTATAGGCAAGAGGAGGAGGTTTCTAGTTCCTCTTCTCAAGGGATATGATCCTTAAGAGGAGGATATTAGTTCCATGAACCAAGGGATGAGGCACAGGTATGTGGTAGGTCGAGTTTCTAATTTGGATAAGGTTCCTCCTTCAAGGCTTCTAGAACTTGCTTTTTTATTTTTATTTGCATGAACAATATTGCACAGTTTACAATGGAAGACAATGCACATAATTGCGTAGGCCACAATGGTAAAAACTGCACATGCGCAAGTAATGGCTAGGAAAACTACGCAGATGCTCAAAAATGGTTTTTAAGCAGTGCAACCCAAAATTCCTTTTGTCCCTGGTATTGTTTTACTTCAAGCTTCATAGGGGATTCACTTGAGACACTCATCGGATGGCGAGAGATCCGAATTGACATTCATGGTGGTAAAATTTAGTGTAACATGGTGGCGAGATTCTGCAAACCCTATTGCCCGTCATGTATCTCCTTTTTTCAGGAGATCTTATGATGTTCATTTATTTGACCATATGAATTTTAAATTCTAGCTGTCGATTTTTTTCTCAATTCTCCAGTGTCAATGTATGATAGTCAAATTTTGTTTTCCAAGAGAAGTTATCATCTATTCTTGTTATAAAGGTTTACAAAATCTGAGATACATATTGTGGTTCTATCAGCGCAATGCAAGGCAGATAGAAAGGATGGCAATAGAGAAAGAAGCTGAAAATTCCTATGACATGGAAGCTATGCTAATGCCATTGCGTGAGTTTATTCATCATCCTTTGGCTCATGAAATTGTACACAATGGAGCCACATTTCAGGTAATGATGGTCTAGTCTCTAATACATTCTACTTTTAATTGTCTACTTCTAACAATTTTTATGTAGTGTGCTATAGACTATTACCCATGCTGATAGTATTGCTAGAAATACATGCAGACACATCATGCATTCCCCATTTGTTACATTATTTATGCACATGTCCACTGGTGCCATTGGTGCTTTTTGATCCTTTTTGTGCATTAGTGTAATCTATTTCTTCGTTTTTCACCAATGGCTGATTTTCTTTACATTGATCTACTATCATAAATTATTGTTCATCATTGGGAGTCTATCTAGACTGTAAAAACAGTGATGCTTTGTTTTCTCTGCCCAATATAATAATGTTACAAGCATGGCTTAAACTGAAATGGCAATTATGGTTTTTAGAATATTGCCTTATGATCATTTTTGTCAGTCTGTCAAACACAATTCTTTTTTGTGGAACAAGAACAAATATTAGCCATAACATGTCATGGGCAGATCTCTGCCATTTGAAAATGAAAAATTTGATATTTGGTGTTTCTGAAAAAATGCTAGCCTAATGACCTTCTAAAACCAATATAAAACTACCGATTTTAAGAGAAAATTAAGACTACAATCAAAGGGAAGTAGAGATTGAATCATGTGGGGTTCGTTATCTGTCGCATTTCTTGACTTGATTAAGGAGAAAGAAATATTAAAGTGGCTTTGGTCCCCCAGCACTTTTAGGTTTTATTTATTTATTTTTTCCTTCTAATGAACTTTGGATAAATTTAGTTTGCAGTCACCTTCAATGTCATACTACAGATGGGCTTTAACTATTCCCATCGGGCTTTAACTATTCCCATCAACATTTTTGAGTCATTTGTAAACATCAGTAATCTTTTGTTTAATATTTTTTTATTTTATTTTAGATATTTGAACTAAAATAATTTTTTTAGCAGCTCCGTATGTTTACAACTTACATTTGTAAATGCTTTCAAGTTCGAATGTGTTGCTATTGTGTCAAAAATACTTCTTTTGTTGCATTTGGAAGGGGTCGGTTTGTAACATCTATTGGATTCTGAACTGTACTGGCAGACGACACATAGTGGGATATGGGGAATCCTTTTTTTTGGGTCGATTTTCCAGTTTCTTGGATTCATAGTGTGCCAAGGCATTACACTGACCAGAAAACCCAATCTTTTATTGGATTCTGAACTGCACTGGCAGATGACATATAGTGGGACATGGAGAAACACTTTTTTTGGCTCGATTTTCCAGTTTCTTGGATTCATAGTGTGCCAAGGCATTACACTGACCAGAAAACCCATTCTTTTGTAACCCAAGGATTGGCATATTCATTAGCAGAAATGCTGACTGAACTTTTTAAATGCTTATTACTTACATCAGTGGTTGCAGGAATCTTCAGTCTTTGACCTTTTTTGTTTTTTCATGGTGGGCATACTAGCAATTCATTAAAAAGTACAATGGATCCAATTCAGTGGTCATTAAAAGGTATGATGCATTGAGAATTTCTGAAGGATTTAACATGTTTCCAGTGATTGCTGAAAATAAGGAAACTATTTGCCACTAGCTAGTCATTTCTCTCCACAAACTGTAAGAGAAAATTTCATGGAGACTGATCCATGATCATGGAGATTATTAGTATCATTCCATCAGAGGATGTATTCAAGATGAACGTTGATATTCTTGGACCAATATGGTGTGATTGTTGTTGGAGTTTTGACCATCCGCTCATTCAGTATGATTCGCATTAGTTGGACTCCATCCTGCATCTATGCCATGAGCTTTCTCTATACTCAATGCATGTGCGTGTCTTCTAACACTGGGGGTCAGTGGATTCGGAGGTTGCTTACTGTTTGGTTAGTGGAGGTATCATATAATTTATGTGTGTTTGTGTGGCTGGTTATCTACCAGGGTTTTCCATCCAAGGCCCTGTTGGTGAAAAGTGGTCACTCCGATGATCTCTGTCCTATTTGTACCCGTTTCAAAATGATGAAGCATATATTGTGGGATTGCTAGTTTGCTAGGTGCTATTGGTACCATGTGCAGATGTAGCATTCGACTCTTCTTCAAAGTTCAGCGGAGAGTTCACTGGCATGCAATTTTGTTTGGTGTCTCCAGGTCTTTGGTTCATTCTTCTTTCAGTAGCACTTGGCATTGTAGGAGGTTTTTGCATTGTTTGCCCATTGGAAATTTGTTGTAAGTGTGTTTTTAATATTTATGAATGATGTTAGCCCTTTGTAAACATTTTTTCATATATAGAAGGATGAGGTACGCATGCAATTGTTGGGTAAATGTTTCTTTCTCACAAAAAATGCCAAGCTACTGGAGCTTGATGCATATCCAAACCTTTTTTTATGCTTTAGTAGCATTGAGGAATAGGATATAAGTGCCATTGTTCATACCCTTCCACCCATTATCTTTCACTTCATTGATGTGAATATTGGGTAACCATGGTAAATAGACAGTGGTTTAGAGCAGTGAGAATTCAACGGAGAATGGGGAGAATTTTTGTGAGTTAATTAATCTACCAAAGATATCCCTTGCAATGAATAATAGCCCTGAAGAAGAGGGAAATGCAGATAAGTGATCCCAAATTTATTGCTGTTGTACAATGTACATTGTCTTTCTCAAGCAACCGATGTTAGTTTGTCTGTCTAGGGAAGTTTATGATTTGGTTAGTGTTCTTGGCTGGTAATTATGTATGCCGCCTCCTTTCTAAAAATATTCTCTTGTAGGTGTCCTATTATTAGACATCTCCTATGTAGTAAATAATGAGCAGGAGTTGAAAATTTTACTGAATATGAATGGATGATTTAAGCTTATATGTAAAAGTGCAAAGCATATGAAAGTATGTAAAGTTATATCCAAGATGGAACCATCGAGAATGATTGTGATTCTCATCTTCTGTACTTCTTGTCTTATGATACAAATATACTAACGCTTTTGTAGAAAACAAACAAAGTTCAAACACAGTTACACAAGTGATAAATCATAATGCAAAAGGAAGAGTAGATCAATAACTTTTAAATTTTATTGCTTGCATTTGTTCAAGTTTCTAAGTTTACTTAGTTTAGAAACCCTTCATGCACTTTTTGTGATTTATTTCTACCTACTTGTTATTTTTCCTTTAACAAGTTATTTACAAAGTAAATACTGAAAATAAACACCAGTGCGTGTTCAACATATTAAAGATCAACAACTAAAAGAAACAAGAACAAACACACCACATGACACCATTATTTTTGGACCAATGTCCCTGGAAAAATCCACTGCAGGTAAACTAGTGTAGCTATCTGAGGGTTTTCTTATTAAGCAATATCAGAGTACAATCTGGGTGCCGTAACTAGCCTACCCAACATAGAATTTCCTTAGTAGCTATACCTCACAGTTTGAGAGAAATCTCCTGGCTGAAACCCTGGAAAACTCTTCCGGCAGCTCCTCAGCACAGAACTGCTCCTGCAACCCCGACGTTTGGCCAATCTGGACTGCGTCAACCCCTTTCTGTCTCACGCTGGCTCTGCGTTAGCCTTTCTTGGCCTACGTCAGCCCTAGGAGGCCTTGTGTCAGCTCTGGGAGCCTTTGCGTTAGCTATGCTGGCCCCTCTGGTGCTCTGCGCAACACTTGGCTGCCTCTGCGTGGCCCTACGTGAGCCCTTGCTGTCTCTGCATCACCCTGCTTGGCTGCTACGTTGCTCTCCCGACACAATCTCTACCTTCTCTGTTCTTCTATACTCAATGCCCCTTTGCTGCTCTCTCGATCACTGATTCTATCTCTCTTAGCAAACCGTGCTTTAGAGAATTGAATGATTGATCATCTAGTGTGCCCTCCAAGTGTCCCTCAAGCCTCCTCTTATACTTTTCCTACTGACATATCAACGACCGAGATTAATTCCTTAATCAATGACTAAGATTAGATCTAGCTTGATCCATGTCTTTTGGACCACTCTAACACAGATTCATATTAATACACATTAATATTT
>APFE030380280.1:30307-46473 GCA_000404065.3 Pinus taeda
AATAATAAAATAATAAAACTACTTTTTCAACTCATATTTTCAACTTATCTCCCTAAGGTTTTATTCAAATTTCAAGCAGGAGTACTTGTTGAATGAAAAATTTAATTTCTCATCCAAGGAGTATTCATGTTGTATACTTTGAATGGACGGTGCTACACGAAAAGCAAGAAATACATGAAAAATGTGATTGCAATCATGATTTTAATGTATTTTTTATTTTTTGTGTACTATGGTCGATCAAAAGTATGCAACATGGGTACTCATTGGATGAGGAATCAAATTATGCATGTAATGAGTGTTTCCACTCAAAATTTGAGTAAACCAATAAGGGGATAAGTTGAAAATATGAGTTTAAACAATAGTTTTTTCTTCTTTCCCTCTAAAATTTGATGACGTAATATAATCTTATTTTATTATTTCCACTATTGTTTTATAATTTCCTTAGGAGGCCCATTTTAGACCTAAAAATTGCCCTTATGCCTCCACAAAAGAATAAAATTCATCATTTCTTTCAAACTTTTGAAATTTATGATCGAAAAACACATAACTGCATGACCCACTTTAGAACTTCCTTGAATGTCATGCCCTTTTTTGTTTGGAAGAAAAATAATTCTAAAAAAAAACCACGTGAGGTGAAAAGTGTGCAAATTGAAAGAACGAGTGCCAAATTCATAAGAGGATAATAATAGAGTTCATTAGGTAATTAATCTAGTGGTTTCAGACATACGAGAGGCTTATGGCTTCTTGTTAAGCCAAGATTAGATTTAACACTCAAAAGGATACATGGACATAGGTTTGACTCATCTAGGATTACCCTAGAGAGGTGGACCTAATAGGATAAGAGTTAATAGAGAATATTACATGAAACATGTTGTTACTCATCTAAATGGTCGCAATGAACCAAGCAAGTTTAGTGAATTTTTAGCTATTGACTTACTTTTTAGAAACTGTGTTATTGAAATTCCTTGTTTTACAAAATTGAGCAACAAACTAAACTTATGACAACCAATAAGTTCGTAACAATTGGTAATAAGTGACTTGATATTGTTAAATTTAATTGAAAAAATTAACTTTGGTCATTATATTTTGATGGATTCAAGTCAAAATAAGCTGTTGGTGCCATCTATTTCCTCCTTCACTGAAAAGGTTAAAAAAATTGCACTACTTGTAGATTGGAATTTGAATGTGCTAATAATGTTTTAGAGTATAAGGCACTCATACAAGGACTTATAAAATATATTGAGCTTCGAATTCAATGCTTGAGAGTCTATGTTGACTCAGAAATTATTTTTAAGTAGGTACTTAATGTTATACATTTTGTTTCAGCTCAGTTGAGGAGTTATCAAGCTAGGGTATGGGATATAATTTTTAATTTTTCAGCTTCTAAATTACTTATATTTCTAAATCTCTCAACCATGAAGATGATTTATTAACCAATATAACATCTAGAATAATTAATATTAAAAGTTTTCAACTAGACTCTTTTTCGTCCCACGTGAGCATTCAAATGTTTAGCTTCTTAGTAGTGAGTTACCAGTACCAAGCATTAGATGTGTTGGGTAACCCCAAATAGTACCACATGCACTGGACCTAAGACAAACCCCTTCTAAATCAAGTCTCTCCCATGCTTGGGTATTCTTTTCCATGGAATGATTGAAGGATTTTATGCTCATTAAATAATCAACTACTATGTCTCAAAGATGTAATATGACCATGGTGATTTATGGGATACATAACCCCAATGGTCTTAAACTAAACTATAGATTATTTGGTGGCCTCTATGGCGGATTTAGCTGGTTTAAGTTATGGTTTCTTCTAAGGGTGTTACTTTTCTTTAGGGTGTGAGATGTAAGATAAAATAAAATAATTATAAAAGGTTACAAAAAGTGGATGCCTTCTAAAACAAAGCTTAGTGTGTGATGTGTAATTGTGTTCAAGTGATAAAATGAGCATGAAAAGTGTGATAATATGTGTATATTCAGAAATCCGTTAAAATATCCTTGCAATTACACTATATTTCAACTTTTCCTTGCATGAAAACTAAATGATATGTGGATAAAGGCTACTTAGTCTTTCTCCTCTTACACTACATGTGACTAAAGGGAGATGGAGAACACAAGTGCATTTAGAAGGCAATGATATGCTAGACCAGGTTCACCTAAAAGACGCAACGGAAGAAGAGATTACCTTTTTTTCGTGATGACACTTGGTCTTGGTCCAAAAACTAAGAAAATGAAAAAATGTTTTGGTTATTAACAAGATTTCTAGAAGATAGGCCACTTACTAGTTTACTAATTAAGCTATGTGATTTGTAAAAACTAGAAACATAGATTGAAAAATATGTGTGGAATTTGGCCACTTACATTTCCCCCCAATTAAGCTATATGAGAATTGCAAACAAAAATAGAGATAATATAATTACCAAACTAATTGTTATTAGTAGATAAATTAAGTAAACTAAACTGTCTAGAAAAAATATTGCAGATGTAAGGACTTTGGACACCACATATCTCCACAATGGTATGATATTGTCCACTTTGGGCCTAAGCCCTTATGGATTTGCTTTTGGCTTTACCCCAAAAGGCCTCATAAAAATGGAGATATTTTTCCATCCTTATATACCCATGATCCTCCCCACTTCTAGTCAATGTGGGACTTATATACCCATGATTCTCCCCACTTCTAGTCAATGTGGGTATTTGGTCGTATACCCAACAATCCTCCCCTCAAACAAAGGACCATCGAGCCTCCCCTCAAATGACTATCCATCCGTCCACTCTCTACCAACCAGGATTCTTCGCTCCAATGCATTGGAAGCACACACCTTACATTGAGCACCACCTGCCTCGAGAGCTTGCTCTATCCCAGGTCAACTCCTCTTCACCATGTTGGGACCACGACACGTCCATGAAGAATCCGGAGCACACCGCTTGTCTAATCGGGCTCATCCATGGATCCCATCGTGATTCATGATATTGCCGGGGCCCACCACCTTCGTTCAACATTTCAAGGATTCATCCACTTTCCTAACTTCGCGCTTTGGCTCTGATACCACTTGTAAGGACTCTGGACACCACATATCTCCACAATGGTATGATATTGTCCACTTTGGGCCTAAGCCCTCATGGATTTGCTTTTGGCTTTACCACAAAAGGCCTCATAACAATGGAGATATTTTTCCATCCTTATATACCCATGATCATCCCCACTTCTAGTCAATGTGGGACTTATATACCCATGATTATCCCCACTTCTAGTCAATGTGGGAATTTGGTCGTATACCCAACAGCAGACGTGAAGCATATTCACTAATCACCTGAAAAGCGTGAAATTACAACGATTTTTTAACTTTTTAGAAACCACGTAGGATTTTTGATGCACAGATGCAGTTGTGCATCTATGTGATAAAAAATTGTAAAATGAACAAGAAATTGTGAAATAGTTACCTTCTTAGCCAATAACAGGTCGAGAAGGTCTTGCAAAAATTCCAGAGAGATGTTGAATGTCTTGTAGGAAGATTATGCAAAGGGAAGATCATGTAAACACAATTGATTAGATTAAAGAAAATAAACTAGTGGAGTCTCCAATTTTGTTGTAGTGTTTTTGTAGCAATGGTGTACCAAAATAGACCTTATTAGCAGTAGTTTGTTCCCTAAAAAGAAAAACAAGCCGGTTGGTTATTGTCAGTGGACATGCATGAGGAGCAGAATTATTGTAAATGCTGGAGACAATACATACTCAAACATAAACTAAACAAAGAGATGAACACATAAATAATGCTTAATGAGGCAAGCAAGCCAATATAATTATGGAAAATGTCTCCCTTTATTGAGAGTTGGTAGTAGGAAATAAATAAAAATAGTAGAAAGTTAAACACTTGAAGATAATTCTTTAATCAATGGTGCTCAAGAATCCTTAGAAAGGAGGTTTTTTCTTAACACTCTTTGCAAGATTCTCCTCTCTGTCCAATAAGTGTCAAGACTCTCTCAATGGTGAAATCCTGTCTACACTAAGGTGGTTGATTGCTAAGAAGGCAATTCTATCAACCCAATAGTGATCTACTTCTTCCTCAAAAATGAAATGAAGGTTTTCTCTAATAGAAATTTGGCGAGCATAAGATTGTCTTGTGTTTTGGTTCTCCCATGGCCTGTTTATATAGAAATTTTTGAAATCCATATTCCCCCTCTTGGTTCATGAATGATAATTATTTATGAGTAGGACAAAATGATTTAATTTAGGGTTTCATATCTTCAAGGTGACTCGAATTCAGTTGTCTTTGACTCAGATCCTATCACAGAATCATCTTCCAAGTGTTGGGCCTGCTGGACCCCCCCATCCCACTAGTCAACATTGTATGATAGATAGATAGATGATAGATATATAGATAGATATAGATAGATATATATTAAAAAACACAAATTGGGAATATATTTATCTCACAATTAAGTGACCTAACCGCAATAGTTATCACATCGAATATATCGTTATGAAATGCCACAGTCGATGGAAGGATTGTAATGGAAGTTATGCCCAACACTTGTCAATATGTGATTAGGTTATTGAGTGATAAAAGGTGTATTTTTAACTCCTAATTATCTTCACATTAATTGTCAACCCACAAACGATTTTCTATTTCAAGAGTGTACCCAGTCTAAGGAAGTCACTTGGTCAAGAGTAATGTTTTGCAATATAGTTCTTAAAATGAAAAAATAAATGAATTCTTGAAATAAAATATACTTAAAATTAAAAGAAACTTAAATCATTCACTAAGGAAACTATAGCAATTTATCAGTCAAGGATGCAGTAGTGATAACTCTTTCCTTTGTCAACTGATATAAATGAAATCAAATATAAACAATCTGAAAGATCAACAATCTGAATACTTAGACAACTATAGTCAATGTTCTTTACAGTTGTTGATCTTTCAATCCACACTAAAGCGAATAACTAGAAATGGAGATTTAATTGGAAATGCTTACTAAAACACACTTGCTGCAATATCAATTAAAAGATGAAATCAAATATTTGTAGAAAAGTACAGTGACTAAGTCTATTGAAAAACTAAACAACAAAGCTTAACTTTAGTGGAAATTAATTGAACAACAAAGCTCATCTTACAGAAATGAAATATTAATGGAGAGGAACAAGAATACTAAATTATTGAAGATGAACAACAATGCTAAATGGAAATGAACCACAAAGCTAAATGAACAACAATACTAAATAGAAATGAACAACACTACGAAATTAATAAAAATGAGCAACAATACCAAATAAGCAACAACCTGTAATGCACGACAGAATTTGAAGTGAACAACAAAGCTTTATAACTAAAATGAATAGAATAAAGATTTAAGTTGTAATGAGTAGCAATCTTCGTTATGATGGAAGAAAATGGCAACATGATCCAATTGCGATTTCATGCATGAAACGATTTCCAGAAAGTGTACAAGAACAAGAAGTTAGAAAGAAATGCAACTCAAAAGAAATGAAAAGTAAATCAAACCATCACATGACTCAAATTGTAAAATAATGGTATAGGTAGCGACTGGTTCCACCAAGGCCACGCCCTTAGCCACCAGTGAAGCACCATCGAACTTACTATAGTATCAAATAATGGAACAACAAGTCTTTTATCTATTAATCATCAAACTGTGAAATCATTACAATAGCAAAAGCCTTGAGAATTACAATGGTAATGCAATAGTACACCTTTCCTCCTATCCTATCCTATCCTATCTCTAATAATCCCTAACTTAATCTCTCATAATCTATCCCATCATGAATCATGAATCTCCTTCTCTGATCTCTGTTTTCATTTAAATACAAAGACAACATAGAGAAGTTACAACATAGATGATTACAATATGATTCTTATTGCAAAATTGGATTGCTGATAAGAAATTGATAAACAAGATCCTATCTAGAATATCTCTTCATCAATCATTCAAGAGGAATAGCTCGAATTTGGCATTGCAGCTGAGATATTTTGGAAAATGGCCACAACAACGAATCTGAGAAAAATTTCTCCAAAGAACCTTCTATTTCTCTTATTATGCACCGCATTTGGTAGAATGGGCCATTAAAAAACTAACTTGGTCCGTTCTAAACAAAACCCATGTTTCGGATTTTCCAGATTCTTCTCCATTTACTTGAACTATTCAACACAAAATTGTCACTTCTTATTCCACTGAATTTCTGAGTTGGCACATTTAATGATCAAATCTTCAATCTGGAAAATATCTTGTAGGTTAAAATGGTGAAGAAAATTATTAATAAACCATCATTGGTAAAAACATGCATAATAATCAATTTATTAAAAATAATGGAGAAGAAATAATATTTATTCATAAGAGCATAAATAATTATAAGATGGAATTATATGATAAATGACATGATAAAGAAGAGTATAAATGGATGAAATAGGTCTTAAAAAGTAATAATAATATTGACATATTAGCGGCCCAACAGAGGCCAACAGGGTTTCAGCCCGCTCAACCAACGTGGGTCATCCCCGCACTTATATGTAATCACATATGTATTATAAGCACAAGCACTGATTGCCGAGTCATATGCCACCAAAAATTCATTGCATAAACCAGTCATTCTAATGAAATGACCCCAGCCTAAAACGTTAATGCAATAGTTTAAAAACATACAACTCCTAACCACACTGTGCCAATCTAAGTTCTTTTACCAATTGACCAATGACCCTATGTTGGGATATCCACCCAAAAAACTTATAAAAAGATCCATTCAAACCATTCAATCAAGGAGGAGGATTGGAGAAGCGATGGAACCATGCCTAGAAGGAGAAGTGGAACCATAAGCGAGGAGAATCAATTGATGCCAAAAATACTCCCTTACAGGGCTAGAGATGCCAAAGTCTGCGTGTGACAATTTTATAGTCATTTTTTCTTGTTTTTCACAAGGAGTCCAACCATGTAGTCAGAATCTCCATTTGAGCAATAGAAATTAAAATTTCCATCAACAAGGAATATTTACCAAATCATGTTTAATCTAAAAGATTCCCTTAGAGGCTTATTTTTGACTAAGGTAGAAGGATGCCAACTATATAGTCATTTTTCACATAAATTCACAAGAAGCATAGTGGTGTCCTAAGAATATTCATTCGAGTAGCAGATTTTTCGGACATGTTTAGAAAGGAGTCTTTGGGAGAATCTTCAAGATGTCCGAGGGTCTATAATTTTACAGTGTCAGAAAGGAGAAACTTTTATAGTTGTTTGACATGATTTCACACCACCAATTCAGCAGTGGTATCCATTTCAGAATCTTAGCTTTTCATTTTTCGGCCATCCCAAAAAGTTGAGGTATATGATGTAATTATGTCATGTTTTTTTGTGAGATTATTTTTTTGTTGTTGAGATCCGTGATTATCATTATCTTGAGGAATACTTGTATGCCACATCATGTGATATTTTATTAGCTTTTCATGCTGAAGGGATGACCATTTGAGCGAGAATTCCTATAAGACATCTCATGTAGGGGCATGCCACTCTTAATGAGGAAGTTTTACCATATGAGTGAGAGTTCTTGGCAATGTCTCATGGAGAGACATGCCACACTGGTTGAGGGTATTTATCCTTTGAATGAAAAAGAACATGCAATCTACATCATCATCATCATTTGCGGCATTAATGGAGTGACCTTCCTACTGTTGACACCAAGGCCTAAAGTCGTAACCCGCACTGGGTAAATTTTTTAGAAATGTGTGTTTGTTCATTCCTTTAATGATTTCTGTTATGTTTTATTTTCCTTACACTATGCACATGTTGTTTTCATGCTCTTTTGAATGCAATTTTGCTAACATCACAAAAGTAAAATATCTTGGATAATTCTGCTAGCTTAAGAGATCTAGATCAATGACACAAAAAATAGATCACCTATGACACATGAACAACATGTTTCCCCCATGTGTGACAAATTTATGACCAGTTACGACACGTTCGACACTTAAGATACACTTTGGGACAACCCTCACAACACCTGTGTGACACTGCTCAAAACTTTGTGAATGAGTGTGACGAGTGTTTACATGGTTACGAAAACTCATATAGAAAGAGGTACACCCTTAAAACCATCAGAATAGGCTTTTATATGTTTTGTTACAACCAATATGTGAAAATATGACACTTTTCCTATGTTACAAATGGGACCAAAACACTCAAAGAAAATACATGAAATGAGTTTCAATGTTTGTGACAATATATGAAATTGAAGACATAATGAAGTGGAAATGCTAATTTGTCTCTCTTACTTCAAATTCATGAGAGATGTGCTTTGTTTTTCATATCTATCCTCCAAAATCTTGTAAATGAGATGGAGTCTTCATGTGGTCCTGATCATATTCTAATGTTCCTTCACCTTCTTGTGTGATGATAATCCTTTTTCCTCACCTCCTTAGGTGTCATATAACATGTATTCCTTCTCCATATCATTCCTTATCATATTTCCATAGCATGGTAGAGTTTCTATGTGTGTAATCAACTCATGACAAGGTAACATCAGTCTGATAAACTACTATCTAAGATGTTGCATGATGATCTTCTCACTGAGATGGAACCAATGGTGGGCCAACGGAAACGCCAAGTGATTGCACAAGTTTTTAGTTTAGTGAGTCGGCTGTAGATATTAGGCTCCGAGACTCCATAATGAGTATTTTAGGCTAGGTTTAGGAAGACTATTGCACAATTTACGAGCTTAGTGAGCTAGCCAAAGGGGTTGCGAACTGGTTCAGCGAACTCTGTAATCCTAAAGGATAGAGGGAATTAGGTGATTCCATGGATGTAGGAGTTAGGAATTGGGCCTAACAACTGAAGTTTCAAAATGCATAGTGCCAAGAGGCAAGTTTTTTTCTTAAGGGCTAAGACTATGCAATGTGTAGTTCAAGAGGGCTAGACGAGGTTGGGTTGCTCGGAACATTCTGAAATTTGGCTTAGTGCAAGATTAGTAAAACTGATGTGAACTGTGATAGAAATTGAATGTGGTCACACACTTATACACTTGGAAACATATATCATCAAAAACATATGAAAGCATACTTCCCTTAATTCGATAACCTTTGCGGAAACTTATGACAACCTTTGTACAAACTTATGACAAGTGCAGCACTAAAGATAGACTTTGCAATGATAATTACAAAACTTGTGCGATGATGCATGAATGAGTGATAAACATGCCTACATGAGAAGAAAAGCTCATTATCAGAAATATTTCCACATGAAAACAAACCAAAATTCCACTTTGCATGATATTTGGAAATTCCCATGCTAGAAGACAACATTTAATATATCCAAATGACACGTGCGATATATAAATGAAAGTGAAAAAAACACATGCTAGAGAAAAAATAACATGAAAAATGACACTAGTTATGGTGCAAGAAAGTGAAAGTATCAACTGAAAACATGAAGATGACACTCATGAAAATAAAGGTGCATGGGAGTGAAAGTTTGCAAAAATTACCAAAATTTAACCACAAACACAAATATAATGTGAGAAATTCTCTTTGTTAGTGTGCACTGATTGTCGACATGGATTGACATCGCACAAGCACAATATTGATAGGAAAGCATTATGCCTTATCCAAGATTGCGTAAAAGAATGTGCTCATGAACTTGTTACAAACAAAACATGTGTGAGCAAGTGACTTCAACAATTCCAATCCAAGAAGGGAGATCAAAAGTGTGACATGACCAAGAAGTGACTACGGAATGAACGATCAGAAGATCCACGAAAAGCAATCACATGTGCATTCTCTTTTTCATGTACCTTGCAGTTGACCATGGCTAACAACTATAAGTCTAAGTGAAGGCTATGAAGAAATAATGGTGGTGGATTGGATAAGAATTTGTGGTTTCCTTAAGGATAAAGAATCCAAGAAAGGAAATGTACTAACACTCTTTGAGGATTTGATCGATATTCAAGACAAGAGAGGTCAAAGAGGACTGATATTATTTGAGTGTTAAGCATTGAAAATCCATGATAAGAATAGTCCTAAAATAACATACCTTTTGAACGTGTTGATGGTGTATGTGCCTTATAAAGCTAGTGTGATATCGCATATAAATCCTTCCAATGTAATTCTCTTGAATGAAGACAAGATTTTCTAGTTAGGCCTCAAAGATAGTCTTGGTCATAATGTTGATGCTTACAGTTGGCTTTTCAATCCGACTCTTCTCATGAGAATTCTTTAGTTTGAAAATGATGTTGCACTAGTTTTAAAATTATTAATACCTCCCTAGTGGAGAGGGAGTGTTGGAAAAGTAGCCAATTTCATTCTTCATGTTTTGGTTGTACTTATTTTAATATGTATATCTTATGTAACAAACAAAATAAGAAAGAAAAGTTATTAGTTTAGAGCATGGGTTTCATGCTCATTATTAATGGTATTCTAAGTAAAAGAATTTTCTTCATGCTTCTAATGTTTGTTAGGTAATAGGATTTAATGAGACGAGTGAAGAGTGTCAACATTATGTTTATGAGACCCTTCGAGGAAAAATTTATCTTGTAAAAATAATATTATGAGTCTAAAGGGTCTTGGAAATCTCCAAAGTACATGTTGACCCTCAAAACTTTATGTTGGCCTTAAAAAGGAAATTTGACCCCTTGGAAAGGCTATATAAGGGGGAGATTGTAACAACTCTTGATTTATTTTCTAGGTAAACAAATAAGACCAAATTCATGAGACACATTCCAAGCTAAATGGTGGGCAAAGATCAAAGTGACATCACTTATGCTTTATTAATGGATATGGAAATTCACAAAGGCAAAGGAAGAGAGTAAATAAATGGAATTTAATTAAGGAAATAACATAAACATGAGAAAAGGAATGTGAAGAGACACAAATATGCATGTAAGAGAAATTAGATAGGAAATGAAGGAAAATCAAACAAAAATACACATCAATGACAAAAATTCATAAGAGAAATAATTCCCATTTTTTGTGAGTTTTGGCTTTGAACACTTTGAGAAAGGGAGCTCCAAGAGGAGAGAGAGAGAGAGGTAAAACAATAGGAAGAAAGGGATGATTCATGCATTCCCTTGGACTTGGAGAGAAGCAAGAAAAGTACAAGAAAAGGAATTGAGTAGTGGGAAAGAAGGTTGGATCAGTATCTACAACAAGGTTACATTGCAGGTAACAAGTTGAATGCTTGATTTCCTTTTTGATATTTGGGTGCATGGTACATGTATGTGGTTCTTTGTTCATTTTGCTACCATTGACATGGGGTTTTTCACAATTAAAAGTAGGTTTATCCTTGATTTTCCATTTCCTATATAGCCATGATGTAATGGGTTCTCTATAAGGATTTTTTATTTTCTCTCAGGTTCGCTAGTGGTTGTGGGTTGGGATTAAATCTTTGGAGCCCTGCAACATCTTGGGTATTCTAGAAACTTTCACGCAAGATGGTAGTTCTGAGGAGCCCTATAGCAACTTGGGTCCTTAGAGGCTGTGATTTGAGATATTAGTCCCTAGAGGCCTTGACAACTTGGGATGAGACCAATATGGTTTAGTATTAGTGGTCTATGGATCATTTAGGTGAAATAACTATGATTCAGGATTGAGGTGGTGTGACCTCTCGAAGCCCTCATTGGTTCTATTTTGGATTAACCCATGTGATCCAACATTCACTATTGGAATATGTCACAAGGGTGATTAGATGAAATAGAGACTTGTTTCAACCCAATATATTGTCGAGCAGTATGTGGAAGTCCGTGACTTGGTTATAATTTTCATATGATAACATGATTTTTTTTCCTATTGAGATATATGAGCACATTTACTAGTTATTATGTTCATCTTATGGCTGATTCTTCATGGAAACTATTATGGTCATATGTTGGTTATAAGGATCATTATATGATGTGTTCTTACTATGTATATTGTTTGTGATCTATTAAGCTATTGAATGGTTATTGTATGCATGGGATAACAAGTGTTGTTGCAGCTAGCAGTTATCTCAAGGGGGAATTATGCTTTCTTGATGATCCTTAAATGAAGTTAAGAAGCACATGATCATATATGCTTTGATAACCTGTAGCTTCTCTAATTACATTATGTTTGACGAAATGTTTGTCATGTATTAGTCATATCTTGGATAAGATATAGATTTAGTATTCATTGTTTAGAACTCTTGTCATCTTAGCCCAAATTTTATAAAGCTCTATGCAATGGCTTGGAGGATAGCCTATAAAATTTGCACTAATCTCACAGTTGAACCCTCTAAACTAGATAATTTCAATTATAATTGTATCGAGGAAGGCTCGTGAGCATGGTTGGATCATTCCAACCACATGCACAATGTGTCACGCCTATGGTTGGGGTGTAAACTTTGAGAAAAAGGAGTTCCAACTCAGGGATAGGATCGCAAGGAGTGATTTTTAGACACCTGGGTGATTTGGGGTCCCTAAGGGATGGCTTTATTTTTCGGTTAGTAGGCACCACTTCCATAAATGGAACATGGAGGTTGTGTCATTTCATAGTAACAATCACTTCATGTTTACCCTCGAGCGTTTGTAAAATCTAATAAATGTTGACGGGGTCGCTATAGGCTAGTATTAGATCAAAGTTATGTTTCCTTTGGGATGTATTTGACACCATAGGTAGGTATCATGGAAGTGTTCCATTTCCTTTGGGTGGTATATGATACCGTAGGGTCGTATCAAAGCGAGGTTGTAGTACTATACCTTGGCGTAAATTCATGTTCTTATGTGTGTATATTATTTGTCTATGTGTTCATGATGCATGCATGTTGGTTATTTCTTGTTATCATCATGATATCCATGTATGAGTTGGTATTCTTGTGATATTATATCATTTTAATCTAGATTGATTTGTGTAGATGTGATAGCCTCCACTCAGATACATCAAGGTATAATTTTGATTGTCTTCTATTTGGTTTATGTAACATGGTATGTTTGTAGGAAGTAGAAGGTGAGAGATGAAGAGGAGAATGGTGGGTTGGAGTTCACATGAATTCCCTTACAGTCCTAATGTCAATTCAGTGGAATGGGAAAGGTTAGTTCAGTAGCAAGGATAAAATTATTTTCTTGATCCTGCAGATACAGTAAAGAGTCTGAGGGAAAATATTAGAAGTTGCAATGTAGATAATAATAGGTTGATTAAGGCACAGGAAATGCTTGTAAGGGCTTAATAGAAGTTAACTCTCAATGCAGTGATTCTTCAAAACCTTTAAGATTTATTGAAGTGGGGACATAAGGGGAAAAATCATGGAGATAGGGAGGAGGTGAAGACTAATCGGGTAGATGATAACATGTATCAAATAGTGTACATGATGGATAGAGATGATACAATCAAACATGGCAGATACTTGGCCACCCCTGAGATGAGTGATAATGCTTATGGATTTAGTTCTAGCTCCTATTCTGAGGGAAATCATCATCATCACTCCCATCATCGTTATGGAGGAGTGAAAATTAGTATTTTCCAGAATAATTGAAGAAATACAAGCCTCTTACATTTGATGGAGAGATGAAGAAATTAAAAGATTCAGAAGCATGGCTCATTGGGGTAAAGAAATTCTTAAATTACTTCGAGAACATGAAAGCCAATATAACTAGATTTAGTCTCAAATGATAGGAAAATATCTAGTGGGAGGATTTGAACTATGTTAGAGGCATTAGAGAAGATGAGTTTCTTTGGGATGAGTTCAAGAGACTCTTCCAGAGAAAGTACCTACCTCAAACATATTATGATGAAAGGGCCAAGGAGGTCTATGATTTGAAGATGGGTTCCATGATAGATGATGAGTACACTATCACATTCCTGAAGTTTTTGAGGTATGCACCTTATCATAAGGATGAGAGAGAAAATATTCAGGTTCCTTAGTGGGTTTCTAGTAGCATTCACAGACTAGATTGAGCTCAATGAGCCTTGGTCATTGGAGGAAGCCATAAAAAAGATGAAGCATTGTTATGAGGAGTCAAAGTGCGAGCCTGAGTTTAAGTGGGACTTGAAAGGGAATGGGAAGAGAAAATAAAAATGGCCTAAGAAGTGATTAATACCTAGAAATGAAGTTGCAAGGAAAATGTGGCACCTTACATGAAGTTCAATGTAGTTGAGAGAGAACACGGGTCTCAATGTGAGGTGCAGAATAAGGGAGATTGTAGAATTTGGTTTAGGTGTTGGACTTGTGGGGGAGAACATTGTAAGAGAGATTTACCATCACACCAGGGTGGGAGGCCTCAAATTTATAGTTCTTAGGAGGCACAAACAATTAGCTATGTAGGTTAGAGTATTCTTCATATTTATGTAATAGTGGATAATAGATAGGAAGATCATTAAGCATCCATTATTGAGATTGAATGTAAGATTTTTTATCCATTTGTTTCTATTTTGAATTATCCTAAATCAAATTATAGTTAGAAGATTCCTAATCTAGTGGATAATTGTTGCTTGAATAAGGAAGTGAATGCATAATCTTGGTTTGTAGTGTTGAATATAGGGACCAAGTGAAGAATTCATCATTGAGTGACATATTGTGCATTTTAGCTTAATGGTATGTCTATTTCCCCACATCTAAATATGGTTCCCTTGCATTCCTATAGTATTCTTGTTGGTATGGATTGGTTATTCATTCATAAGACTAAAGTGGTCTACTATGACAGGGCTATTAAGTGCTTAAGTGCCTAGAAGATCATGGAGAAAGGAGAATCTTGCAAGGAAAGAAGAAGCCTACATTAGTAAGATTGGTTAATATTAGTGTCAGTCTTTCCAGCCTTCCTCCAGTGATCAAATATGCTCTTACAAAGTGATTGTGAAGTTTCAAGGTCAAATTTTGTCATTTCAGTGAGTCTTCAAGCAAAATTTGGTTACTAGGCATTAGGTCTAGGGTTTGCTCTCACTCTTTTCAAAGTTCCCCAAATGCCAATCTATGTCACTATTCGACTGATTCTATCATCATTCATATGGTTTCCATTATCATCTCAGTGTCTAATGAGTCATTTTACACCTTGTTCATGCTTCAGTTGCACCTAGGCAACGTCATTTCCCTCTCCTAGGGTTTTGAAAGCTAATTTCTCTTGGATGGTCAAATAATTAGTAAAACTTGTTTCCTAATTTTCATACACCTTCCCCTATACTTAAAGTACCTTACCAAATTCTTCCCATCACTGAGATTCCAAAAATTCCTCATTTTCGCACAAGCCCTAGTTTCTAGCTACAACGTGGCAATTTTCTAGGTTGGGCCTATGTTTTTCCATTTTGGATCCCTTCCCCTCACTCAATCTCTACGATTCCACTTTCCCCTACTTCCTAACATCCCTCCCTACTTCCAAAAATTTCCCCAAGAATTTAGAAGCCCCTTTCCCCTTCATTTCGCTTTCATTTCAACAAATTCCTTGTTTCACACATCGGGATAAGTTTCACTCAAAAGATGTTTTAGAGAAATAAAAGATGAATTTTGGGAAACTGAGAGAGGTTTTTGTCCACAACATGCCAAAGAAGAAAACTTCTTTCACTTTTTGCATAGGTGTCATGGTTTGAGAGAAATGTCAAGAATACCGTTGCCTCGGGAGAATCAAAGACACCTCTAAAGTGACCTTGGGAAAATCAAGTTTTCTCCTAACTTGGTTGGCCAAGTAATTTTCTTGATGGGTAAAATAATAACTAGACACAATGAGGTTTCCAATGAGCTATCATGAGCTCAATTTGGGGATGAGGAAGGCATTCAAAAATTGACGGCAATAGCACTCTTCCTTGAGGCAGCCTCATTTGGCACTTTTTGACCAGTCTTGGGAGATTTGATTTTTGACAGGGAAAATGAATCGAAAATTGAAAAATTGCAGTTGGGTTGGAAATTAGACTCAAAGACCTTTCCAACGAGCTGTCCTGCACCCAATTCCGACACCGGGAAGGCCTCCAAAAGCCTCCTGCAAAAGTGCGCGACCTCTTGGGTGGGCACGACCTCTCGAGGGGGTTCTAGTAGTTAGAATAAAACAAGGGCACAACCTCTTGGGTGTGCGCGACCTCTTGGGCAATTTTCACAGAAATTGTGCCTACAGCTCAGCAAAACCCAGTTTTGACTAGGTTTGACTTTTTGGAGTGAATTTTGATCCTCCTTGATGTAAATGATGTAATTTTATGATATTTTGACACTTATTTATCTCTTCTAGAAGATTCATTC
>APFE030380284.1:1624-18396 GCA_000404065.3 Pinus taeda
TATTCTCTTTTTTATCATTTTTTTCTCTACCTTGAAAGGTAGTAGAGTTTGCAACATTAACACGTAGGTAGCGGAGTTTGCAACATCAACACGTAGGAAAATATTGTTTCAATAACCAAGAAAATCTTAAGGAGCGATATCCTTCCTTTTTAAGGATCCCGTGGACCAAGTTCTAGGGGAGGGACGCCATTACCTATGCGCCCTCACATCCACCTCAGCTGCCAATGTGGAGACACCTACCAACCTTGTACGACACCTTCCCAATAGCTCATGCCGCGTGTTGCAGTGGGTGGGGGCATTTAAGTTTGTAGCTACCTCATCGTTTAGGGTTTCATTTCATCTATTTTGTGCAATGTCTTCTCTGCCCTGTGTTGTTTCGTTCGGGTCTGGCGTGTGGGCAATGCACTTTGCCAACAATGGCTTGGGATGGGTCCAATACTAGTTCGCCTTGTCCACCATTCTTGAGCTACTCACAAGGCGAGGTTGCTTGCAGTGGTTTGTTAGCAGTTTAGGGTTTATGGTGTGATTGTTTAATTACGCCTCACATTGTTGTTTAGTGTTTAGGTTTTTGTTGGTTTCCCTGTTTCGAGTGGGGTTTAACTCTGTTGTTGTTGTTGTTGAACACTCTGCATCATGGGGGTTTACAAATGGCGTTGTTGTTGTTCGTTCTGCACCATTGAGGGTATACAAATACTTTGGTCATTGTTTCATTCTCATGGCGTATTATTTGGGAAGGAGCTAATGCAAAATTCTAAGCAGTTTGAGGTCCATGAAGGTAAATTTCTAAATACATGGGTTTTTTTTTTCCGAATTGCCTGTAATTTGTTTGTATGTTTCTGCCAACTGCTAATTTTTCATGTTTTACAAGTTTTGGTTGCAGGTAATTTGTGTGGTTTTTGCAGAAATGGTGTGGCGAGGTCTAGGGGATGTGTGGACACGACGGTGGCTTCTACATCTACCCGATAGGATAAATCCCACCAAGGACTGTGTTTTTCAACACCTAAACTTGTTCTTGGGATTTTTGTTCTTTTTTCTCTTGTTGCAATATTGTGTTTTTGAACACTTGAATTTCTTGGGAAATTATCTCTTATTGCATGTTTTCTGCATTTTCTTCTGATTTCTGTTATGATTTCTATCAATTTTGCTTGCTCTGTTACCCTCCCCTTACCCTCCCCTAAACGTGAGTTGTTTTCTTAGTTTTTTGGGCGTGGTGTTTGATTCAATTAGACCTTAATTTTAGCCCATGTACCCACTAAATCTCAGGTGACTTTTTTAGTCCAAAGTGTTTTACACGCTTAGGAAGCTCCTCTAATAGGTTACAATTTGATAAGTTGGGGCTATAAACCCCCATCCGAGGCAGGAACGTATAGTTCAAAGGTCCACTCGAGGGTGATCCGATTAAAGTAGGGTGTGAAGCGGTAGCCTCGACTGTATGGTCTGTTTTGGGATTGAAATGATCTGTGGTTGATCTGAATTTTGTTGTTTAGACTTTCTTTGCCTTCAAATATGACGCGCGCAATTTATTTTTTTATGTGGTCCAACTAACTCTATAATGAATTTTCATGTTGAAATCATCTCTATGGTGTTTTATGGATATTTGGATTGAACTGTTATAAGGGTTATCTAATTTGTATATGGTGGAGTTTACTTTCTATGGTATACAAGGGGTAGCCTCAACCCTATCATTTGTTTTGGGATTGAAATGCTCTATGATTCATCTGATTTGTGTTGTTTAAACTTCTTTGCCTTCAAACCTATGCAGGCAATTGTTTTCTTTGTGGTATGATTAGCTTTGTACTGAATTTTGATGCGGAGTTCATCTCTGTGTTGTTTTTTGGATATTTGGATTGAACTGTTATAAGTGTTATCTTATTTGTATATGGTGGAGTTTACTTTCTATGGTATCTAAGGGGTAGCCTTGACCCTATGGTTTGTTATGGGATTTAAATGCTATGTGGTTCATCTGATTTGTGGTGTTTAGACCTTCTTTTCCTTCAAATCTAATGTGAGAAATTTTTATTTTATTTTATTTTTCTATTTTCTAATTAGCTTTGTAATGAGTTTTGATGAGGAAATCATCTCTGTGGTGTTTTTTGGATATTTGGATTGAATTGTTATAAGGGTTATCTTATTTGTATATGGTGGATTTTACTTGCTATGGTATCCAACGAAGATTCTAAAAAAAATCACACAACTAATTACCAACCTTATTAGTGTGAGACAGAACATTGTTTTTATTGCCAAATGCTTTTTTAGAGGTAAATTGATTTGTAAGAGAAACTTTGCATTGTGTTTGGATTCGAAGTAAATTGAGTTATAATGGAAATTCAATGCCGAGAGTGCATTACCCATTTGTATTATGTTTTAATTAGAGGTACATTGATTTATAAGGGTATTGTGATGCTCATAGTGGGCAATCCAACCCATTTGTATTGTGTTTTAATTCATTTACGTATTGTTTGGAATAGAGTTTGTGGTAATATGCAAAGATTTCACATTCGAACTTCTTAGATAGATACTTTAAATACATTGACTGCATTAATATGTGAAATTCATTTTCCGATCCATTCTTCTATAGCACTTAAAGTTAGAAGATGTAATTGCACTTAATGTTTGGGTTGGAACGAATGTACTTGTGTATTGTTGTTTCATTTCCGTGTGGTATCTTGTTTGTGGAGAAATCTGGATTTTATGTCATTTTGGAAATGGTTCTGGTTCTGGTTAGATTTAGTCTGTTATCTTATTGAGTTTATATCAGGTGGATCTAAGTTGTCCTTTTGTAAATTGCTACCTTGAGGAGCTTCTTTATTGCTCCGTCTCCATATTTGTTGATGTATGGAATGTTAGGTTCTTTGACATATTTGTTGATGTATGGAATGTTAGGTTCTTTATGAATATGAAACTTTTATATATTAATGAATTTCAAGTGCTACAGTTTATAAAAAGAGAAAAATCCACAAGTTGGTATAACTATTTCTCTCATATTATTGAACTTATTCCAAAAAATTTCAATGCTTCTTTTAGTTACATTACAAGTTTTTGAGCTTGTTGGAGAAGATTCCTCTTTGTCATTTTTTTTCTCCATGATCATTGTAGTCATTAACTCTAAGGGATTTTAATTTGTCCCAAAACTTCGTAACATATGTAGTGGCCAGTAAAATGACTGCAATTTATGTATTATTACATTATGTTAAAGCAATGAATATGCAAAAATCATTGTCAACTTGGACAAATATTTCTCCTCTACATTTGCGCAAAAGTAAAGTTATGAATATGTGAATGCATTACATTTGATGTGTAGTATATTCATTTGGAGTAGTTCAATGTCCATAGTTGACAACCCAATTGATTTTGTTTCAATTTTAGGTAAATTGATTTATAAGAGAAACTTTGCATTGTGTTTGGATTCAAGTAAATTGGTTTATAAGGGAAATTCAATGACCAGAGTGCATTGACCATTCATAATGTGTTTTAATTGGAAGTGCATTAATTTATAAAGGTAATCTGATGCTCATAGTGGGCTGGTTTACCAACCCATTTGCATTGTATATTCATTTATAAGAGTCATTCAATGTCCATAGTTCGCATAATTGGAGTTAAAATTGATTTGTAAGAGCAACTTTTCATTGTGTTTGGATTCAAAGTAAATTGGGTTATAAGGGAAATTCAATGCGAAGAGTGCATTACCATTTGTATTATGTTTTAATTGGGAGTACATTGATTTATAAAGGTATTTTGATGCTCATATTGGGAAGACTAGCCCATTTGCATTGTGTTTTAATTCATTTATGTATTTTTTGGAATAGTGTCTATGACAATATGTAGATATTTCACATTCATAGGTTTCACTTTCGAACTTCTTAGACAGATACTTTAAATGTAGTGTCTACATTAATCTATGAAATTCATTTTCTGATTCATTCTTCTATAACACTTACAGTTAAAAGATGTAATTGCACTTAATTTTTGGGTTGGAACGAATGTATAGCTAAAATATGTTTGGGTTGGAACAAATGTACTTGTGTATTTTTCTTTCATTCCTTTGTGCATCTGGTTTGTCGAGAAATCTAGATTTTATGTCATTTTGGAAATGGTTTTGGTTCTGGTTAGATTTAGTATGTTGTCTTACTGAGTTTATATCAGATGGACCTAAGTTGTCCTTTTGTAAATTTCCATCTTGAGGATCTTCTTTATTTTTCTATCTCCATATTTGTTCATGTATGGAATGTTAGGTTCTTTGACATATTTGTTGATGTATGGAATGCTAGGTTCTTTGTGAATATGCAACTTCTATATATTAATGAATTTCAAGTGCTACAATTTGTAAAAAGAGAAAAATCCATAAGTTGGTGTAACCATTTCTCTCATATTATTGAACTTACTCCTAAAATGTTCAATGCTTCTTTTAATTACATTACAAGTTTTTTGAGCTTGTTGGTGTGGATTCCTCTTTGACAATTTTATTTTTTCTCCATGATCATTGTAGTCATTAACTCTAGGGGATTTTAATTTGTCCCAAAATTTGGTAACATACACAGAGGCCAATAGAAGGACTGCAATTTCTGTATTATTACATTATGTTAAAGCAATGAATATGGAGAAATCATTGTAAACTTGGACAAATCTTTCTGCTCTAATTTGTGGAAAAGTAAAGTTATGAATATGGGAATTCTTTTGCCATCAAGTCAAGTGTTTGCATTACATTTTATGTGTAGTATATTCATTTGTCGGAGTAATTCAATGTCCATAGTTGACAACCCAATTGATTTTGTTTTAATTGGAGGTAAATTTATTTATAAGAGCAACTTTGCATTGTGTTCGGATTCAAGTAAATTGCTTTATAAGGAAAATTCAATTACCAAAGTACATTGCCCATGCGTAATGTGTTTTAATTGGAAGTGCATTGAATTATAAAGGTAATATGATGCTCATAGTGGGCTGGTCTACCAGCCCATTTACATTGTATATTCATTTATAAGAGTCATTCAATGTCCATAGTTGGCATAATTAGAGGTAAATTGATTTGTAAGAGAAAATTTCCATTGTGTTTGGATTCAAAGTAAATTGGGTTATAAGGGAAATTCAATGCCAAGAGTGCATTACCCATTTGTATTATGTTCTAATTGGGAGTACATTAATTTATAAAGGTATTTTGATGCTCATAGTGGGAAGACTATCCCATTTGCATTTTGTTTTAATTAATTTATGTATTTTTTGGAATAGATTGTGTGACGATATGTAGAGATTTCACATTCACATATTTCACTTTCGAACTTCTTAGACAGATACTTTAAATGTAGTAACTACATTAACTCTAATGGAATTTAATTTGGCCCAAAATTTGGTAACTTATGCAGTGGCCAGTAGAAGGACTGCAATTTATGTATTATTGCATTATGTTAAAGAAATGAATATAGAAAAATCATTGTCAACTTGTACAAATCTTCCTAGTCTACATTTGCGTGAAAGTAAAGTTATGATTATGAGAATTCTTTCGAAATCGGGTCAAGTGTTTAAATTTCATTTGATGTTTATTATATTCATTTATAGGATTAATTCCATGTCCATAGTTGACAACCCAATTGACTATGTTTCAATTGTAGGTAAATTGATTTATAAGAGCAACTTTGCATTGTGTTTGGATTCAAGTAAATTGGTTTATAAGGGAAATTCAATGCCTAGAGTGCATTGCCCATTTGTATTGTGTTTTAATTGGAAGTACATTGATTTATAAAGGTAAACTGATGCTCATAGTGGGTTGGCCTACTAGCCCATTTTCATTGTATATCTATTTATAATAGTCATTCAATGTCCATAGTTGGCAGAATTTGAGGTAAATTGATTTGTAAGAGTAACTTTGCATTGTTTTTGGATTCATAGTAAATTGGGTTATAAGGGAAATTCAATGTTGAGAGTGCATTACCCATTCTTATTATGTTTTAATTGGATGTAAGTTGTCATTTTGTAACTTGCCATCTTGAGGAGCTTCTTTATTGCTCTGTCTCCATATTTGTTGATGTATGGAATGCTAGGTTCTTTGTAAATATTAAACTAATAGCTATTTACTTCTGATATTCATTGTTTTATGGAATTTTCGTATTAAAATAACTGACTTGTTCAAGGCTTCATTATTCACTCGTTTGTCACCATACTTACAATTCAGTTATAAATGTATTGTAAATCATTTGGTGTGTAGAGGTATAACAGAAAATTCCATTTGCATTCTTAAGTAAGATTTATATATTATAATATACTATAAATGTTCCATCTAAAATGGATTTTGGTTACAATGTCAGAAGCAATATGAAATAAAACAACCTCGATTGTAAGCCAACATCTTTGTGTGACAAGAAAAAGATACAATCCATCCAAAATCCACATCATAATGTGGTTACAACCAAAAACATATGACACACCTATTCTTTATGGCCTTGAGAATCTTGAGTGCCAAAACTCCCTGAGTTACTTGCTTGAGCCAGGTAGGTTGGCCTACCTAAAAAGGTCTGATTAGGAATTGGTTGCTTGTTGCCATATGATTGAGTCCAATTTGCACCTTCCAACCATGGAGGAATTGAGTACCCATACCTCACGTTTGTACTACTAACCCCTTAATTAAGTGAAGGTGTGTGATGAGCATACATAGAATTGAAACCTCCTCTGGTAGGAATAAGGCAAGTGGGTAAACCCTCAGTTTGATAGTGAGGCACTTGAATGTTTATGAGGTCCTTGAATAATGGTGTATTATCTGCAATATTGTCCAATGTTTTTTAAATAATCCTGATTTCATTAGATATGCTTGCATAATTATCAATCATATTGATCATCCATTGTTCCTTTTCAAGCATTTGTTATGCCTTTCTTGATTGCTTTTCCTATCTTGCCATTTATTTTTGTTGGTCCTTATCTTGCCTTGCTTTATCTCTTTCAAGCTTTTCATCTGCTCGACATTGTGCTGCAACAATCCTTGTTGCCTTATTCTCCTTAGCTAGATCCTTCTTTTTCTATTTTAATTCTTACATTTCAAATTTCTTTTTTTCAAACTTAACTAATAGGTTTATATAGTCTTCTGAGGTGAGGAACCATGAAATTCAGCCCAAATGAAGACTACCCATTGTACCTTTCTTTTCTCATTATTACTCTCTCTATTGGTAGCTTTAGGAATCGACCAAGTATCTTCTCCACCCTCCCACTTGCATGTCATTGCTTGGAACTTCCCTTTTAGTATCTAAGACAATTGATTGAACTATATCATATTCTTGATTTGATGCCTCATTATGTGATTCATCTTCTTCCATTGATCTATTTTGCACAAAAAAAAGAACAATTTCATTGTTCAATTCTGTTGGTTGTGAGGGCTTGTTCATGATTTTTCGTTGGTTGTTGAGAAATTATGTTCATTCATATTAATCATGGCTTCTTCCAACCATGACGGTGGGGTTACTTGGCTTAGAAATTTCAATTGGTCATTTCCAACTACATGTTCAAAAATGTCATTAACAATATCAACAGGAAAAGTTTCATGTTCTTGAGTTGGTAGAATGATCTCCATGTTACTGCAAATTTGTTCACGACTATATTGTGTTTCACGTATAGTTTCATCATCTTCATCATATAAGTGTCCTTGAGAGAGGGAAATCATATTACTAGTTGCAACCACATCATCTTGTTCATCTACTTATTGCATTTCAACACCTATTTGGAAATGCCCTTCTTCCTAACCATCCACATGAAATGCCTAGATAGAACCAGTTTCATGCATAAGAGAATTGTAATTCAGTGGCTAGATTCCTATCCTCCTAAAGACAACCTTGATATTTGAGAGTGTCAGAGCCCTTTTAAAAGCTTTACTTGTAAGCTCTGCTAGCTCGAGCATTTTCACCTCAACCCCTGGATTATTTGCCATCCATTCATCACACTCTAACCTGAAATAGTTCTTGAAAGGGCCAAACGCACTAACATTAAGGGGTTGCAATATGTGAGTGGTATGAGCGGGCAATGTCAATAGGTCGATGACTAAATTTTTTTCTTTCTCAATTGTTTGTACAACCATGTGGCTCCGATGGACATATAATATCAATAGGGGACTGTTATTAGGTGAGACGCCACCTGGTAGCGATGCAACAAAGTGAAAAAGAAAACTTAAAAGTAGTTCTTTATTCATCCATGCATGGGGATATGTAGCCATGCATGCACCTGGTTCATAGTTCCGTATATAGTTTTTCAGTTGATTTTTACCTTTGAATAGATAAAATCCCGGGATTGAAATACGAATTGCATTGACAAAACATAAAATAGTTATCCACTCCCTACTCTTAGGTAAAATATTTGGCACATTTCGGCTCCCTCTCTTGGCAATTACCCACATGCCACAATTCCTCCCTATCTCTAAGCATGTTTCATCACAGTTCCATATATGGTCTGCTCCATAAGAATTTTTATTGTAAGCACTAGAAAGAGTGTCATAGAACATCTGCACAACTGCAGAGCACAAATTTAATGCTCTATCTCTGTCAAGACCCTAACCTGTTTGCAATACAAGGTCTAGATGCCTTTTTTTAAATCCAAACCACCATGATTTACTAGGAAACCCATGTTTGAATGAGATTGACCTCCCTTGACAGATTTGAGAAATGTGGATTTGAGTTGTATCAACTCTAGCCCATGTCCCAATTAGGCCATCTCTTTACACCACTCAACCACCTCGGCCTCCTCCTCATCATTCATAATTGTAAGAGGCCCTCTGTGTTTTGTATGAGTTAGTCCATTTATCCAATAATGTATTGACGAGGGAGGAATACCATGTTTTTTCGCAGATGCCCAAACTAAGCATCCATTAAACTCTATGTTGTTAATTGCAACTAACATTTCTTCTTTTTTCCATCATCTTATAGCATTGATATTTTTAGTTGAACTTTCCGCTTGGATTGTTGTTCACAATGGCTCTGTGGGTGATGGTCTGACAACAGAAGCTTCAATTGCATGGTCATCCTCAACAACATTTCTTCGGGCATTGTTGACATTCACAACATATGTCATATCCTCATCTGACAATGGGAATCATAGTTGGGCACCCCTTGTCACTCTCTTGCCACTTCTCCTTGTACGATCAACATAAATAACTCTTTCCATAGATCAACAACCTACATAATTATTGCATGCATTTAGTTAAGAATATTCAAAAATTATTCGTTCATACAAGGAAAAAATACTTTTTCTTTATTACAGGAAATTATCAACATGTATGTTAGTATCCCTGAAAAATCAAATCTACATAATCATTTTGTTGTATGTCTTCAAAATTATCAATGATTGTTGTTTTGATAACTTGTTTTTACACTTAAAATACCATGACTATATTTGTACTTGGAAAACTATTGCCGATTTCTGCCTTCTTCTGGTACTACGAGAAGATCTAGTAGTTATTGTTGTTTGAATTAATTTGTTTAGACTCATATTTTTTTTATCACAATTGCATTCATTCATGGCCCACAATGTCTCACCAAATGGACCTGCATTGTCAATCATGTAGTTCAAGTAGTGTTTGTCTTATGTTGCTTTCAAGTTGAAAGGTACTTACATCATATCCAATAATTGACTCATAATATTCTCTCACTATTTTAATACTTTTGTCATACTTTCCTTAGTACTTGTCAGCAAACTCAAAAAGCTGCAAAATTCTCCCAACCATTCAAATATCAAGATATCAAATTAGATTAGAGAAATACCCAGTATGGTTATTGAATATGGGAATAATGCCATCAATATTAAATTTTATGGATAAGATAAAATTACCTATTTTTCGTGGCTCAAAAGTTAATTAGAGTAATAAGAAACTTCCATTGTAATATAAGTTTCTCCTGCAAGACTTGATCTAGGATTTCTAGTGTCAATATTGTAGGCTTGTCTTGGTGTTTTCATATATTCTAGCGTCTACCAATAGTAATGGTCTGAGATACCATAACCAACCTAAGAACATATTGAAGGGAATGATGTTTTCCTACAAAGTAATGAACTCTAAGATGAGGTCAAGATATGGTGTTCTCAAGGATGCACTGATGAGAGTGGGCACGTGGTTTGGTAGGATGTATTTGAGAGTTATACTGTTGGAGGATTATACGATGATTTTAGGCTTGGATTTTATGAGGACAACAAAAAAATTTCCTTGGTTGGAGAAGGATAATTTTTTTATCATTAGAGACCATGGAGGTCAGATAGTGCCAATGGTGAAGAAAAGTAGTGAGGGATATCATTCAATGGTATTCACAATTGTGTTGTATGAGATAGAACCTCAGTTACATAAGTTTGAGAAGGGGAAAACCCTATGACATGATCGACAATAAAGGGACCTAGTGAACATGCCCACATGAGAATCTTAAATTGACAGTATGAGTCAATTTGTAGGTTGGGTAGGAGAAGTTGGATCTTCTCCCAATCTTGAGCAACATCGAGAGACTTCAACCAAGTGTCTTCATCAATGCTATGATGTCAGAGTGAGAGGCTCAAGTGCTTCTTCTAATGAGGATGATTTTAGTGCATAAGTGGATGATAGAGATCCTATGGCTATTGTGGATTATTGCAAATATGTGATGGGGATATATGATTTTCAATTGACTGAGAAATGGCTTGCAAAGCTGGATTGTTTGAAGACAAAGATTGAAGGAGTGCAGAGATACATGAGGAAAAGACATTCACTATATACCTTAGTTGCTTAGATTCAAGGGAGTGACTTTCGAATCTTCCTATCTATATAAAAACTTTTGTGTGAGGGATGACTGACTGCCTTAGCGTAGAATTTTCTCCTGCAAGATTTGATCTAGGATTGCTAATGTCAATGTTGTAGGTTTGCCTTGCTGTTTTAATATATTCTAGCCTTTGCCAACAATAATGGTATAAGTTACCATAACCAACCTAAGAACATATTGAATGAAATGATGTTTTCATGCAAAGTAATGAACTCTAAGATGAGGTCAACATTTGGTATTCTCAAGGATTCACTAATGAGAGTGGGCTCATGGTTTGGTAGGATGTATTTGAGATTTATATTGTTGCATGATTATGCGAAGATTTTGGGCTTGGATTTGGTGAGGACAACACAAACATCTCCCTTGTTGGAGAAGGATAAACTTTTTATAATTAGAGACCATGGAGCTCAGATAGTGCCAAT
Organism: Pinus taeda; assembly: GCA_000404065.3. Taxonomy (NCBI): domain Eukaryota; kingdom Viridiplantae; phylum Streptophyta; class Pinopsida; order Pinales; family Pinaceae; genus Pinus; species Pinus taeda. The sequence continues at coordinate 12,789 of APFE030380284.1, forward strand.
GGTGAAGAAGAGTAGTGTGGGATATCATTCAACGATATTCACAGTTGTGTTGTATGAGATAGATGCTCAGCTACATAAGTTTGAGAAGGGGACAACCCTATATCATGATCAACAAGAAAGGGAGCTAGTGGACATTCCTACATGAGCATCTTAAATTGACAGTATGAGTCAATTTTTAGGTTGGGTAGGAGAAGTTAGATCTTCTCCCAATCTTGAGCAACATCGAGAGACTTCAACCAAGTGTCTTCACTAATAGTGTGATGTCAGAATGAGAGGCCCAAGTCCTTCTTCTAATGAGGATGCTTTTAGTACATAAGTGGATGATAGATATCCTATGGGTATAGTTAATTATTGCAAATATGTTATGGGGATATATGATTTCGAAATGACTGAGAAATGGCTTGCAAAGCTCAGTTGTTCGAAGACAAAGATTGAAGGAGTGCAGAGATACATGAGGAAAAGAAATTCATTAGATACCTTAGTTGCTTATAGTCAAGGGAGTGACTTTCGAGTCTTCCTATATATATAAAATATTTTGTGTGAGGGATGACTAACTTCCTTAGGGTAGAAGTTTCTCTTGCAATATTTGATCCATGATTTCTAATGTCAATATTGTAGGCTTGTCTTGGTGTTTCCATATATCCTAGCCTCTGCCAACAGTAGTGGTCGGAGTTCCCGTAACCAACCTGAGAACATATTGAAGGGAATGAAGAGAACATTATTTCACCAAGTTCAATCTAATTGTAATACTCTAGAATTTTATGAGGAAGACATAACATTTCATTCAAATATTCAACACAAGATTAATGTGTAATAGGTTGTGTCATATTTTCCACTAAGATTGTTGATGCTCAGGCAAATTTGTTATGTTCTTTTTCATTTGTAGCTAGCCATACTAGCAAATACTATTCATTATGGTTGTGTCATATTTTCCAATCAAGTTTAAAATGATTTAGAATATAGAAAAATAGAAAAAATATATATTTTCATGAAAATGAAACTGTAAGAACTAAAATAAAAAACTGCGAGAAATGAAAATAGAACTGTAAGAAAAATGTGTTGTAATTGAAATAACTAACCTGAATATATTGTCAAATGTTCTATGATTGTTTGTCTCCAAGATTGGAGAATAGTTTGAATGCATAACATGCAACTTCAGCAGTGGATGAACTTCTTTTATAGTTTTTTTCACTTGAATTTAATTGGAAGTAAGGATGGATATGGATTATAATGGCTTCATTTTGAATGTGTGATCTGGATATAATTGGATGTGATCCAATGGCTGGGAATTTGTTGTTTTTTTATCATGTGCCTTGATTTGTTTTAATGAGAAATAGAATGGGTTGGGTGTCATTTATTGAACACATTTGGTTTAAATGTTATTGGATTGAGTTTCATTTATTGAACACATTGGGTTTAAATGTTGAACAACATAGAAGTTATGGTTGACATACATTCACTTTTATTATGTGAAAGTATGGATATTTATTTGGACTACATAGCTTCAGTTCTAATGAGTAGCAGTTCAAGTGATTGCTACTTTGTACTTCTGAAATAGACCATTTTGAAAGGATTTATGGTTTTATGTGTTTTTTAGTTGCGTCAATATGATTTGTACTCTTAGGTATTAATATACTATTTATGGACAATTTTGGGCTTAGTCAATGTTTTGGGAAATTTTGGACATATATTAAAACATATTTGCACTTAATGTTATTTATTTTTATTTAAATATTGGTTGCATCTCTCTCAATCTCTAGTGGTTTGGTGAGACCAATAACATATGAATTATTGGTCATGCACAACCTTAGACATCTTTCACCTAATACCTTATGAGGGATTCAAAATTTAGATGAGCAGAAAGAATAGAGGAAGTTTCTCTACTAGCAATACGACATTGTTGGGCTTCACATCATCATCAATGATCACTGGTACACACTTATTCAAAGCGGCTCTATCACTTCATCCATTGAGATCCTATCTCCTCAAGTATATCATGGTTGCATTTCTCGACAAGATCGAGGAGAGAACTTGAGTCTGCACTTTGTCTACATATGTGGTGATGGTCTCGATGAATTCTAGAGGTCTCTTGTTTCAATATTCGACCTCGTCACCTAGAGAAGAATTTATATCAACTTCTGACAGTGTATTGACCATAGAAAAATCCCAAAACTATCATCGTTAACTAGGATTGGTGATCTTTGGGGGAAACCTCGGTGTTTTGGTCGGGGAGAGCCCAGAAGTATAAGAGTAGAGACCATGTCCTCTCTTAAATCTTTGTCTGCAAAAGAGGAAGTATATTTCTCTAGGAAAATCATACGTTAAACAAACTCAATACAACAACATTAGTAACTTCAAAATATCTATTCGCTATTGATTTATGTTGTGATATCCCACATACAAAGAGTGGAATTTATAGAGAAAGAAGCTCATGGAAATGAGCGACAAGTCCAAAACACGAGAGTAAATTTCATACTTATCTCAATCAATTGTTGAATAGTCAAATAAATTAGCAATTTACAAGAAGCAACATAAGGTATGAGCAGGTTGAAGCCCTTCTCGCACGCCAGTTTTTCACCCTCACTTCCGCCTGCGAGGCGGCTGCTTCCAGCTAATTGTAATTAATTTGCTTGAATTGCACATAATGAATACGAAAACCACAGAGACGGTAGCAGGCCTGGAAATTGACGTCGTACAGGACGTAATTTAAGTTTCAAGCTAATTGTAATTAATTTTCTTGAATGGCACGCAATGAATACGAAAACCATAGAGAAGGTAGCAGCCCTGAAAATTGACGTCGTACAGGACATATTTTAAGTTTCAGCACGATGGCCGGTAAAAATTTGTGAACATCAGACCTGACATTTGAAACACATTGGAGTCTTTTCATTCTGATGTTTAATTAAAAATCTAAGACGTAAGAATTTATTGTAACTAAATTTACAAATCCCCAAAATTATTTATTATAAATAAGGATGAGTTTACAAAATTCTAATCATAATGTACACATTACACATAGCTGATCAAATTTCATTTTTTAGTACAATCTAAACCGTAAGAATTTATTGTACTTAAATTTACAAATCCCCAAAATTATTTATTATAAATAAGAATGAGTTTACAAAATTCTAATCATCATGTACACATTACACATAGGTGATCCAATTGGATTGCTTAGTACCTACGGACTACAGGGCTATGGCTAGGGTGCTATATTATTTCAAGTTATGATTGTTGAGAATTAATGAGACATTATGGAAGTAACAGCCATATGAATATTCATGACATAATTTAATGACCCATTTACTAGCATTGGAATTGATTATCTTGCAAAACAATTTTTGAATTTACCACTATAACTTTTGGCATCTAAACATATGACGTTCGATGAATTATGTTTTTTTTATAGTCTTATGTTTTCCTCTGCCATTTTTCTTTCTTTCTCTTTCTTACTAATTGGGAAAAGAAATAACATCCCTACAATCTTTTAATTTCCCTGTTGCACTATTCAAATGTCACCGTCTAAATATGAAATGTTTTCTTGATCAAAACTGTTAGATTGGTAGTGGTATCATCCTATGAAGTATGTACTCTTTATTCACTTATGCCTCTCGTTTATTGTAAGACCTGAAAATACTTACAAGTTATGACTCACGACCTTCATATGATAACTTTGATATGGTATACAACCTTTGAGCAAATTTTGAAGTAAATTAAAGCGTGATTTCTTCCAACCAGCCTGGGGAGCATCTCAAACTCAGGTCCAACCATCTTGGGGAACATCTCAAAATTAGGTTGGTAGCTTGATATGCTGTCAAATCCAAGAAAAAATGTTTGCGCTTATTTTCAAGGAAAAAAAAATTGTGTGAATTATTTTTTTTATTCCAATCTAATATGTGTTTTATGGTTTTATGCTACTTGGTGGTTTTTTGGAAGTTGAGGATTTTGAATATTCAAAATTACAGTGGATAAGAGATTTAATGTTATTTTGTAGTTTTCTGGAATGTTGAGGATTTTGAATTTTCAAAATTGGAGTATTTAAAAGGTTTTTAAGGTATTATATTTATTTATTAATCAAAATTTCAAAATCAACATTTTCTTCGATTTCTCCCCAATTTTTTGCATGACGTTCTCACAATGTTTTAGGAAGGTTTTAATGATCACAACATGAATTTCATAACAAAGGAGCCTATCCATAACTTAGTAATATATCAAATACTTATACAAATAAATTTTAAGTAATTAACTAAATGTAGCATAGAATTTTCAGTATCTAAACTCTGTTCTTGCTATATAACAATGTTTAACCTTATTTGGTAGATTTTCTAGAATCAGAAGTTGAGGATTTTGAATTGTCAAAGTTGGAGTGGATAAGAGGTTTAATGCTATTGGGTAGTTTTTTGAAATTGAAAGTTTAGGATTTTGAATTTTTAGAATTTTGAAAATTGGAGGGGATAAGAGGTTCAATTCCATTCGGTAATTTTCTAGAATGGGAAGTTGAGGATTTTGAATTTTAAAAATTGGAGTAAATAAGAGGTTTTTAAGGTAGCCCCAAGAGTTAGCTCAATTGGTCAAATCAGTGCCCCGCCAATCAGGATGTCACAGGGTCAACTCCTGAAAGCTCTTGGGATCAGGTCAGCAAATAGGACAAGGGGTATTGATCCCCTTCGGGTGGGGTCCCCTCAATGTTAAACAACCCTGGACCTAGATTGTTTTATGAAGTTAAGGTTGGAAACCTTGTTAAATAAATAACTTCATAACTAAGGAGCATGTCCACAACTTAGTCATATATCCAACACTTGTTTTACGAAGTTAAGGTTGGAAACCTTGTTAAATAAATAACTTCATAACTAAGGAGCATGTCCACAACTTAGTCATGTATCCAACACTTGTTTTATGAAGTTAAGGTTGGAAACCTTGTTAAATAAATAACTTCATAACTAAGGAGCATGTCCACAACTTAGTCATATATCCAACAATCATCGTAGAATTTTCAATATCTAAAGTTTGTATAACAATCTTTAATTCTATTTGGTATTATTGTAAATAATAACAAATTATGATTTCATTTAAATTTGAATTTGAAAAAAATTTGTGTTTCTACTATATTATTAGTTTTTGCGATACTAAATCTATTTATGGATTGAAAATTATATTTTAAATAAATAAAAGTTTTCTTCGGGTGGGGTCCACTCAATGTTAAACAACCCTGGGTGTAGATTGTTCTACGAATTTTTTAAGGTTGGAAACCTTGTTAAATAAATAACTTCATAACTAAGGAGCATATCGAGAGCTTAGTCATATATCCAACACTCATCTAAATAAATTTTAAGTAATTAACTGAATGTACCGTAGAATTTTCAATATCTAAAGTTTGTATAACAATCTTTAATTCTATTTGGTATTATTGTAAATAATAACCAATTATGATTTCATTTAAATTTGAATTTGAAAAAAATTTGTGTTTCTACTGTATTATTAGTTTTTTTTGGATACTAAGTCTATTTATGGATTGAAAATTATATTTTAAATAAATAAAAGTTGTCACTAAAATATAACAAGTTTAGTTCTATTTCAAATATTACTAGATATTAAATCTATTTATGTA